>PVIA01006480.1:0-96947 GCA_004024845.1 Tonatia bakeri
GTCTTTTCCCCAACCTCCCCTATTTCCATAAACAGCACCACCATTCACTAAGATGTTCAAGCCGAACACTTGGGAACCACCTTGCCCTCCCTCAGTTTCACCCCAAGTCCAGTCTATTCTCTTTCCTCCCTTATTCATGCCATCACGCTCCCATGGTGTCTGCACCCCCCTCCTCTCAGCCCTCCTTTTTTGGTACCCTTCACAGTCCACTCTCCATGCCAGGGGAACTTTAAAAAAATTTTTTTAACTATTTATTTTTATTTTATATATTTTTAGAGAGAGGGGAAGGGAGGAAGAGAAACATCAATGTGTGGTTGCCTCTTGAGTGCCCCCTACTGGGGACCTGGCCCACAACCCATGCATGTGCCCTGATTGGGGAATTGAACCCTCAACCCTTTGGTTCACAGGCACTCAATCCACTGAACCACAACAGCCAAGGCTTATCTATTTATTTTTAGAGAGAGGGGAAAGGAAGGTGAAAGAGAGGGAGAGACATCCATGGGTTGCCTCTTGGAGACCTGACTCGCAACCCAGACTAGAGCCTGGACCAGGAATTGAATCTGCGACCTTTTTGTTGGCAGGCTGGTGTTAAATCCACTGAGCCACACCACTCAGCCCCCTCCCCAGGGGTAGTTTTCAAAAACGGGAATCTGTTACTTCCTGCCTACACATCCCCCCTAGTACTCCCTTCTCCTTCAGGCCTTTGATGAGACTTGGGCCCAAGAGAGTGGTCCAGGAGGAATGAGGATAGAGGGAAAAGACGAGACCCATGGGGCCGGGCCAGGCTCGTAGCACCGCCTTCCCATCTAACTAGTGTCCTCTCAGCGTTAGGAACCTTTCTTCCTAGCGCTGAGGGAAGCTTTTTGAGTAGGCCCTTCCGGCCTCCGCGACCTGTTTCCCGTGTTGCACTGCGGCCTCCCTCTTTCTCTTCCGGTCTTAGGCGCTTTGAGAGCTGTGGGCTTGGGTGAGTACTGGTCGGGCAGTATCCGAAGCCATCTGCGACTCCCGAGCGGCGGCGGGGCGCCAGCCTCGGGGAGGACAGGGAGACCAGCTGCTGGCTGTGCGGAGCGGAGGGCGCGAGGCGGGGGCAGTACTTGTCGGTTGTCGAGCAGATGGGAGGGAGGGAGAGAACTCGGAATTCTGGAGTGCGCAACCTTGTGGCTGGGGGATGTTGGTTTTGGGAGCACCATTGCCGGAGTTTGCGGGGACTGGAGGCGGGTCGGGCAGGTGGGAGCCGCAGATGCCAGGCATCTTGCTGCAGCCTCCTGGCCTCTCGCCTCGAGTTCTTCCTGACCAGGGTGGCGGAGGGAGGCCCAGTCACGAGCCGGCAGCCCTGATCGCCAGTCTCGTCCGCCAGGTGCAGAGATGGCCAAGTCCAAGAACCACACCACGCACAACCAGTGTAAGTCTCTCTGGCCCGGCTCCGTCTCAGCCGCAGATCCTGGCAGAGATTACGGAGACTGGGGCGGAGCAAGGGAGCAGTATTCTGCTGCAGCCCTGGAGCCGACTTTGGTTTTAGCTGGCAGTACCTTTGGGGATGTAGACTTAGAAGTCAGGGGCCCACTGAGGTACCCACAGTGCTTTGTGGTCAGTGATGCCGGGTTTCCGGGATCTCAAGAAAACCTGCTTTGGGAAATAATGGCTCTACCAGGCTTGGCGGCTGTGATGTTGAGTGGCACTGTTGGGGGAAACCTTATTTTGATCTAATCCCCCCTCCCCCACAGCCCGAAAATGGCACAGAAATGGCATCAAGAAACCCCGATCGCAAAGATACGAGTCTCTCAAGGGGGTAAGTGTGTGTGTCTGGCCACAGCTGCCCTGCCAGGGCCCTGCTGGAGCTCTTCTCACATTCTGCCAGGCCCACAATAAAGCTGTATTTGGCCTTTTCCAGACCTGGATGTAGCCCCTGGTCAGGTGTCCCCCACCTCTCAAGGGCAGTTTGACCACCTCCCTGTGCCAGGGGGTTCTGGGGATGCATTCAGAAAGGGGGCACTGTGGGGGCTGGGGGCTGAGTCCTCTCTCCCTACCCCTGGTCTGTGATCTGCAGGGAGAATCATCAAGTCTCTGAGCCCTGATTTCTGTGTCTTGTCTCTTGCTCTACCTCATTTGTTGTGAATCTGTTGTGCTAGGTTTGGTATTTAGCTAACCTTCCTAGAAGGCGGTGGGGTGGCCCTGCTGTAGGAAATTGAAGCTCTGTCACCTGGGGGCTGGAGGAGGGGCGGCCTTCATGTCATCTTTTCTCCTGCACTGGCACTGGAGTTCCACTGGGCTCTGGGCACACGGCCCTGAAGATGAGGTTCGTGTACAGCATTCGCAGGGGGAGGTGTTAGCTTCCAGGGTGACGGTACTAGTGTCTGCAGGTGAGTTCCAAGTGTTGGTTATTTCAGCATTTAAGGTTGATCCACTGCTCTCTGGGCCCCCAACAGGCCTCTGCCAGAGTCTGCTAAGTCTCTTGGGTACCACTGTGGAGAGGGGTGACTTGGGGCCCACATGCTGCACTTACAGGAGCTGTGCCTTTCCTTCCTTCCAGGTAGACCCCAAGTTCCTGAGAAACATGCGCTTTGCCAAGAAGCACAACAAGAAGGGCCTGAAGAAGATGCAGGCCAACAACGCCAAGGCCATGAGTGCACGTGCTGAGGCTATCAAGGCCCTGGTCAAGTCCAAGGAGGTCAAGCCCACGATCCCAAAGGGCAGCAGCCGCAAGCTCAGTCGACTTGCTTACATTGCTCACCCCAAGCTTGGGAAACGTGCTAGAGCCCGCATCGCCAAGGGGCTCCGGCTCTGCCGGCCAAAGGCCAAGGCCCAAACCAAGCCCCAGGCTGCAGGTGCAGCCGTGGCTCAGGCTCCAGCTCAGGCCTCCAAAGGTGCTCAGGCCTCCAAAGGTGCCCAGGCCCCCAAAGGTGCTCAGGCCTCCAAAGGTGCCCAGGCCCCCAAAGGTGCCCAGGCTCCCAAAGGTACCCAGGCCCCAAAAGGTGCCCAGGCCCCTGCAAAGGCGCCGTAGTAGCCTCTGTCTGCCGACGTGAGGACAGAAGGACTGGTGTGCCCCCGGGCTGGGGTCCTCCTGTGGTGTTTGTGCAAATAAACCTGAGGCAGGGTCTGTCGTCACCCTGTGTCTGTGATCCTGATCCCAGGACTGGGGCTCAGGTTCAGGTGGGGTCAGTGCCTCCATTTTCTGTGGGAAAGTCCATCCTCTGGCTGCCTGGGTGTGTGTGGTTGGCAGCAGGGGAAGTAGTTCCCTGGGATAAAAGAAGGGGATCTGGTGAGGAGTGGTTGGTGGTGGGCTGGTGGGGAAAGGGGCACCCCAAACAGCCTTGCAGGCCTTGCCACTGGTACGGAAGAGGGAAGGGGTCCTGCTGAAGCACCCTGCACTCTGGCCTGGAATGTCCAGACTTGGCTACTTGGCGTACCTGGCTGGCGCCTGCTGTCCTGGGCTGGGCTGGTTCCCCAGGGGTGGAGGAGAGACTAGGGAGTACAACTGGAGCCAGGTCCCGCAGAGGTGGGATCACTCTGTCCTAAAGTCCAGAAGTACAGCAGGTGCACCCTGGCTAGGTAGTGGTTATTGGGAGTGTCGTCCCGTAACTGAAAGGTTGCAGGTTTTATTCCTGGTCCAGGCACACACTGGAGACAACCAATCGATGCTTCTCTCTGCCTTTCAAAAAGCAATGAAAGGATGTTCTCAGGTGAGGATTTAAAACAAGTGGAAGATTTTTGGAGAGCTGGGTGTGCACTGGCCAGTCTGTGCCTCAATGTGCAAGGGACCTGACCGGGCCACTTTTACTGCATGGTGAGAGCAGAGGTTTTGCACGGCGCTCCTAGTAGCATGGACGTTCATCTTGGCGCTGAGCCCTGCAGTGGGAGGAGACACCTGTGGATCTGGGGGAAACTTACCTTTGTGTCTGAACACAGGAGAGGCTGGAACTCAGGAATTAGAAGGGAGAGTGAACAGGAAAGGAGCCCCGGCCCGGCATAGTTCAGTGGGTGGAACACAGACCTGTGAACCTAAAGGTCGTGGGTTTGATTCTGGGTAAGGGCACATACCTGGGTTGCAGACCAGGTCCCAGCTCGGAGCCTGTGAGGGGCAACCAACCAATCTGTCTTCCTCTTTCTCACTCCTTTCCCTTCTCTATAAATAGAATCTTTTTGAAAGAAAGCCTGGGAGGCTAACCACAAACTACTTCCTACTCCCCAGAGCAAAGGTCAGGTGATCACTGTGACCCAGTATCAGGGTTAGGGTCCAGTATCCTCAGCTCTGCCTGCAGATGCTGCTGGGTGGGAGGAGCCTTCAGGGTTTGGTCCTGCACCGGCTGGGTGCCTCCCTGCCTTTCCAAGTAAAGAACGAAGGTTGGGACTGTGGGGTGAGGCCATGGGGGTCTATAGAGGCCCCTGGTGGGAATTACTAGTGATTGGTCCCCTAGAACCTGTTGCAGTGGTCGCCACCATGCTGCGCACGTGCTGCCCTGCTGCAGAGGACTGCAGGCCTGACCCGCCCACCTGCTGGAGGACGGGCAGGGTTGGCGCTGTGGTGAGGGGCCTGGGGAGGTGGGTGGCCAGGTGAACGGTGCTGCCCTGGAGCCTGTCGGAGGAGCACGGACCTACCCTACACTCAACACGTAGGGGAGTTACAGATTTCCCCACGTGGGAAATTTGGGGTATTGGCGAACTTTTTTTTTTTTTTTAAGATTTTTATTTTTAGCCCTGGCTGGTGTGGCTCAGTGGATTGAGTGCCTGCCTGTGAACCAAAAGGTCACTGGTTTGATTCCCAGTCAGGACACATGCCAGGGTTGTGGGCTGGGTCCCCAGTGGGGATGTGTATGAGGCAACCGATAAGTGTATTTCTTGCACATCGATGTTTCTCTGCCTCTCCGTCTCTTCCAGAGAATAAAATTTTCAGAGGGGGAGAAGCAGAGAGATATTGGTGAACTTTCACCTCATTATATTGCTTAGTCACGAAGGGGCACATGGACCTGGGAGCCCAACCAGAGGCTGCCTGTGAGAACAAAAGTATTGGCCAAACACATCAGAGCTGTTGGGGTCTTGGACACTGTAGCCACCTGAATTAATGTCTCGGTGACCCCAGCAGGCATGAGCGGGACAATGCAGCAAAAACAGCAAAAGCTGCCTCTGGGATTTTGGTCTCAATTATGGTAGGGGGTGGAGACCCAGTACACTCAAGACAGAGCAGCCAGAGTAGGACTTGCTGTCCAGCGTGGATGGGACCCCACGCCTCACTGGCTAGCTCTGCGGAGGCTCCAGCTCCCCCGCTGATGGACCGGCCTGCCCATCCGCAGCAGAGGGCCATCTCAAGAGATGCCTGGCCACCAGGCCTTTTGGATGTCACAGCCTCACAGAGCTGGTGTCCTCACCTCAGGCCCTGCAGTCTGTGAGAGCTGGTACGCCAGTGGCTCGGGCCAGGGCAGTCCGCCCACCAGGGTGGCAGTTGGCATTCAACTGTCCACTGACGGATGCTGTCTGGGTGGGAACAGGAGCAAATTGCAGCAGCCAATGAGCGGGGTTAGGAGTGGTCTGGCCGGTTGTCACACAGACCTCAGCCTGACCCTGTACTGACAGCTGGGCAGTGCTGAAAGGACTGACTGGGTGGCTTGGGCATGATGATGAGGTACCAGGCCCTTTGTCCCCGGGACCAGGATCATGTACTGGAATCTGCCACTGGCCATTCTCCCTGTTGGGGCAGTTAATGGCCCTGGCCAGGGAGGTACTGCTCAGTGCCAAGTGGGGCTGTCACCCCAAAGCAGTTACGACCCATGGGGGCACTGTGAGGACTGGCACGTGCACCATTGAAAGAGGAAGGAGGTAGGGGCCCAGTCTGGCACGCCACCCCCCCCTTCCCCCAGGCACCTTACGACAGAAAGCATTGCCTCTCTGCTCACAGGTGTGTGCTGCACAGCCCAGCCAGCTCCCCAGGGCTGAGCTTCCTTCACCGGCAAAGAGCAGGCCGAGTCTCCCAGGCCCTATAAATAGGCCTTTCTGACCTCAGGTCCCCAAACTCGGGGGTGTCCAGTTCCGGGAAGGCCCTTATGTTGCCACCCAACCAAATATGGGGTTTTATACCAGGTGAGTCTGCTAACGCCTCTCCTTTGTCAGCACGAGTGAAATCTCAAGCAGACACGACAAGTGACCAACCCCAGCCCAGGTGGCGTGTTAGTGCGCCGGTCTGGGTCTGGGGGAGCATGGTGGAAAGAGTTGTGACTGATATTGGACAGCTTTTTTTCTTGGGCCCATCTGTCTTGTTGCTGTGGCCTCTGTGTCTCCCATGTGGTCAGCTGGTGACCACACGAGCTCCCTCCCTGCCATGGAAGCCCCTGGCTGACCACTGAGGGCACCTGGAGGAGGGGCACGTGAAACTGTAAGAGCCAGTGCGGGGGCTGGAGCGTGGAGACCGTTGCATGATGTGACCACTGCACACCTGCAAGCTGGATCCAGGCCGGAACACTCCCAGGACCAGTGGGAATGGGATCCCTCGCCTTGTGCCTGAGATGGAACAGGCATGGTGGCCCTTGTGGCTGGATGCAGACACAGCTGGGTGGGGCAGGACAGGCGTGCTGAGTTAAAGGTCGCAGCAGCCTAGGGTGGGTGGTGGTGCCCGGAGCCATGGGGACGGTAACAGCATGTCCCCAGAGGCAGGAGCATCCCTGTGCCATGAATGTCCCTGCTGTTAGTATTTCAGCGGCCCCTGTCCACACACAGACTTTATTGTCGGTCAGGGACACTGGTCAGGGTGGAGGCCCCGGGGCCAGAGGCTGGGAGCCTGGGCTCAGCTTTCACTGGGCAGGGCGGGCACGCTGGCCAGGGCGGGCAGCAGCCGTGTGTATATGTCCACCCCACGGAGGAACACGGCCTCATGCAGCCGCTCGTCGTGGTCATGCAGCAGCACAGGCGTGCGGTTCATGGGGGAGAAGCCCAGAGCTGGGACCCCCGCCTGCAGGGGCGAGGAGGAGCCATCAGGGTGAGGGCCAGCACCCAGGACCACCCACTGCCCAACCCACTGCAGGCAGCTCACCGCGCGGAGATAGCGGCTGTCGGTGGCGGCAGGGAAGATCTCTGGCTCCAGGGTGAGGTTCCTGCAGGGGGCAGAGCCTGGTGAACTGGGGAGGGCAAGGCAGGACTGAAGGGGCAGCAGAAAGCTGAAGGAGGCAGCTGGGAGAGAGGGAATGGGGAGAGGAGGGTGGACCAGTACACTCACATGTCCTTGCAGACCCCACTAAATGCTGCCCACCAGGGGTCTGAGTCATCGGTAGATGTCACTCGGGGCTCCATCCACTTCTGGAGGGAGGCAAAGGATGGTGGGATCAGGACAGGGCACACATCCACTGCTCCCCCAGCACTCACCGACCTGGAAGGCTGGCTGACCATCCCAGCCATGGGCAGGCCCTCTGTCCCTCCCTCCCTATCCACCTTTCTGCGCCCAGCCCAGCGCCCTCCCTGCAGATGACCCTCCCTCCCCCACGTCTCAGGCCCGTTCAAGTGCTCCAGTTACAGGTCTCAGAGCACGAGGCCCCACCCGCTTCTGGACCCCGTGTTTCTACTTACATGAAAACACTACTCTATAGGGACTTGGCTCGTGTCTCCCCTCCCCACATCCAACACCGCGAGGACTAAGTCCTGAGTGTGTCCTCTGACTCCCTACGGCGTTTCCCAGGCCAGCAGCGGCCTCCACAGCCCGTGCTTGTGGGTGCAGAGCAGGCGCCTCCCAGAGCCACGGCTATGCCCGGACATTGCTGCGTGCAGGTGCGCCCAGCACACACCCTCCAGTGACACATTCCCCACAAGAGGGCGGTACCTGAGCGAACTCGAAGGTGACCCCCTGGCCAGCTGCCTGGCACCAGCCCCACAGCTGCTCCTCGAAAGCCTACGAGAAGGGAGATCAGTTGACTGCTCAGGCTCTCCCTGAGCCTCAGCAGGACTGAGGACCCGGGCTCCCTCCTCGAAACCCAGGTGGAGGTGGCACCTTCAGGTCCACATCTGGTGCCACTCGGAAGTCAAAACCGACGCTCATGGTGGCAGGCACCACATTAAAGGCCACGCCTCCCTCTAGCTTAGTCAGGTTCACGGAGGTCACGGCCCCCAGCTTCAGGTGGGGGTCTGACTGCAGCCTGCAGTGAGGGGACAACAGATAGAAACAGGCTCGAGGACATCCCTCCAACCCAGCACAGCCTCCCAGCGCCTGCCCCTCCCGGCCCACCTCACCTCTGCCTCTCCTTCTCCCGGAACGCCAGGACGGAGCTCACGACCTTGTGCTGGGAGAGCAAGAGGTTAGGTGTGGGAGAGGCGCCAGGACAGAGCCCCAGGGACTCCCGAACCCCCGCCCTGAGAGCCACCCACCAGCTTCTCGGCAGCTGTGTCCTCAATGAACCTCGAGCCATGGCCAGGCTTCCCAGTACTCGTGACCCGCACCCCTGGGCGGTTCAGGGAAGGGGGTGACTTCAGCATGAGAGACGCCGGGAAGGCACTCGGCCTTGGGGTGGGCCTGCCCCTCATGCTGAGCTCCTCTGGCAGGGTTCTGTCCTCACAGAGCACACAGTGCAGGGCTGGTTGCTGCCCCCAGAGGTTCAGGAACGGGAGGCCCAGGCAGGAAGGGGCTGGGAGGCAGAGGCCCTGGGCTCCCTCCTGGCCTAGTCTCCCGCCTGCACAGTGACCCCTCCCTCCAAACCATACTCACACCAGGGGCTCCGCTCACTGTAGAAGACAGTGAAGGCATCAGTGGGGTTGGCCAGGCCTGAGGAGGCAGGAAGGGGGTTCAGGGGTGAAGTGGCTCAGCCCCCCTACAACCTCCTTATCCTCTGTTGGCAACTCAGGGGCCTGCCACCCTGCTCACCCTCGTCCAGGGCGAAGCCAGCCCTCAGGGCCTTGAACTCGGGCCGCCGTACAAACAGCTCCATGCCTTGGTGACCCCCAATCTCCTCATCTGTAAAAGCAGCAGGGACGTGCAATGAGGGAGTCGTTCCCCCAACACATCCTCCCTCTCCCTGGAGGTGCCCGTCCCCGAGCCACTCCTACCCGGCACAAAGGTCATGTGGATGGTTCTGGGGAAGTGGTGGCCCTCTGCCTTCAGCCTTCTCACAGCCTCCAGGTACCTGAGGGGCAGTAAGAGGGTGTAAGCCAGGTGCTGAGGGAGCCACCAGGTGCTTGGGCCAGGAGGCTGGTGCCGAAAGCCCTGGGCCCTGCTCTGCCAAAGCCTAGCAGGGGACTCGGGGAAGCCCCTGTGCCTGTCTCCCAATTACTGCCCAATGTCAGGGGTCAAGATGTTCCCCCACCTTGAGGTCCTCCAATCACAGCTCTGGTTCATCCCAATGGGCCAGTGGGACACTGGGGGGGCCTGGGGAAGGGGGACACTCACTGGATGCTGACACACTTCATGTCCTGGGCACCACGGGCGTAGATGTAGCCCTCGGCATCCTTGAAGGCCTCAAAGGGGTCATGACTCCAGCACTCCTGGGGGTGGGGGTGGGAAGAACACACCAAGCCCCCAGTTCAGTCATCGATCTTCTGTGCTCAGCTGTGGCCCCGCCTGAGGAGCCCACGGGAGGGCTGCCGGGGTGGTGGTGAAGGGGACAGGAGAGGGCTGGGGAGGGTGGTGGGCAGCCACTCCCAAAGCTGCGTCCCACCCTGAGCAGTGACGCCGAGTGAGGTGGAGCGTCGATGCCGAGTGAGGTGGAGCGTCAACGCCAGGACCGTGGGGGACCCCCAAGGTTGGATAGGGGCCAGCTCACCTTGTCCCCTGCACCTCGTCCCACCCTTCCTGCCCCCAGCATGCACACCTTGAAGACAGGCACCACGTCCGTGTGAGAATTGAGCAAGACGGAGGAGAGTCTGGGGTCGGTGCCGGGCCAGCTCAGCACAGTCACCACGAGGCCAGGTGCCACCTGGAGGGGCAGGTGGGAGGCTCAGTGCAGGGTGGCGGGGCGCACCAGGGCTGCCCCACCACCCCACACAGGGCCCCAGGCTCACCTCCACTTTCTGACAGCCCAGGCCCAGCTGGCGGCCTCTCTCCTCAAGGAAGGCCACAGCAGCCCCTGTGGACACGGGGCATCTTGGGACTGCTGCTGATGCGTCCCACATCCCTCAGAGACACCTGTGTTTCTGCTCTCAGGGAAGCAGGTATTTTTGGCCAATCAGTGACCCTGTGTGGAAGGCCCACTAGGAAGCTGGTGTTATTGTCGCCCTTACACACAGGAAATTAGTGCAGAGTCAGGAGAATCACCCAGCACCTGAGGGCTTCAGCCTTTGTCCAGCCCCAGCAGACTTCTGCAGGCTTCCTCTTCCAAGTGGTGTCCCAGTCTCCCCTCCCCCATCCTCAAGCCCAGGGGAGGGAGGGAGGGAAAGTTGTTTCTTAACTAGCCACCAGGAATAACTTCGAGGAACAGATTTGGCAGGAGTGGTCCCTTCTCAGCCTGGATGGGCTTGTGAGCAGCCTGTAGACTCAGGGAAGGGCTGGAGGGGTTGAGGCACCACTTAGGACAGCAGAGCCGGGCTCAGCCGGGTGACGAAGTGGAGCCCGGTTTAAAGCACAGTTCCCGCTCCTGCTGCCACCCCCACCTACAGAGCACGGAACCCCCGCGTTCTCACCATAGTCGGGCTCGGGCTGGACGGTGCGGATGCGCAGGTATCGACGGAAGAGCGTCACGGATGGGTGCTCATCCTCGCGACTCTCGCTGGCCATGGCGCTGCGCGTGGGGAGCTGCGGGCAAAGCGAGTGGTTGCCTACCCCTCCCTGCCTCTGGACGCGCCACCTGCATACGCCCCGTCCCCAGGGTGGTTCCCCACACGTCCCACTGGGAGCGGACACCCTGTTTTGGAGCCCCACTTGTTTCAGGCGCTATGCTGGTCACTTTGAACACACTTCCTTATTTTAGCCCCCAAAGAGCCCCATGGAGTTGTGCCTCTGAAAAGCCTACTCGACAGAGGAGAGAGCCGAGGCTCAGAGAGGCGCAGGGACAGCCAGAGAGTAGCAGAGGCAGGTTTGAACCAGACGTTGAATCCCGCTGCCCTCCTCAAAAAATTTCTCCCCTGTTACTCGGATTTCATGCCAGGGAGCCCCAGATCCCCCTAACCCTCTTCAAGGCCCTCCCACCTAGCTCTCCTCTTAGCACCCGCCTGAAACTGTGAGCCGGACACAGGGTCCTGCGAGGTCGCAGGCTCAGATCGCTCCCAGCCCAACACGTGGCTGGACAGGAATCGCAGGGCGGAACCGAAAACTGCGAGTGTCGGGGTCTCCTCTCGCCCTTGGTTACAGCCTCCACCCAGTAACCCCAGGCTCGGACCTCGGATGCCGCCCAGGAGCCACTGCCTCCGCCGCTAGCTCCCTGCTGCTGCGGCCTACGAGCTCCCGACGGGCTCGGCTTCCACAGGCCCCCGCCCGCCTTGGAGGGCACGCCCCCTCCGGGCCCCGCCCCTGGGTCCCAAGCTCCGGGTGGCCCCGCCCCCAGAGGGCGTTACTTTCTGCAGCCGCTTGATTGGACCGGAAGAGACGGGGACGGTACGGACGCCGCAGCTGGGTTCTTCCGGCGCTGACCCTGTCTACCCTCTCCCCCTCCCTCATGGCTCGGTTCCTTGGGTGGAGAGGGGACTGGTTAATTTTTCCCCAGCCTGTGATCTCCAGGAGCCTGGCCCGCCTACCCGCCCGGAGTATGTCCCCATCAGGGCAACGAACAAACGCCGGACTACGTGCCACGAATGAAGGATACAGGGGTGCGCAGGAGCACGGTGACCGCGGGGCGATCGCGGGAACCAGCCGCAGTGACGGCCCATCTAACAGTGTGTATCAGTGGGTATGACCACGTGTCTGACAATACAAGTGTGAGAGGGTGGTTGGGTGTGACAGCCGCTGTGTGACAAAGGATGTCACGGCGAGCGGATGTAATCCTGATGCTCTATGATAATGTAAGAGGCGGAGAAACTCACCAAGCAGGTGGCACACGTGACTGCCCCGTGCCAGCCTCCCTGGGTCTTCTGCAGCCACCAGAGAGGGAGGCTAAAGGCACAGGCGTCTCACTGGCCACCCACAGGCAGCACGCAGTTGTAGCTGCTCACTAATGCGCCGTGTGCCCGGCTGCCCTTTAATCTCTCAGCCAGTTCTGCCCCCTGCTCCAGGGACTGAGTCAGCTTGGGAGGGGCAGCATTAAAGACTTTAACCTCTGGGTCTATCCCAACCTTCCTGGGGTTTAAGTGTGGGCTGCTGACCCACACATACCCAGGGGCAAGCAGGCTGGGTGGTTCACCAGTAATGCCATGTTAATTGTTAAACCACACTCTCCACCCCCACCTCTGCACATCCTGCTCCCTTGGGCCACAGACCCTGCATGTCTGATGAACTCAGCTCACTGCAAGGCCCTGGGTGGCTGCCAATCCCAGTGGTCATGTGGCTGGAGGAATACCACCCCTTCTCCAGCACTGTGTGGCTGAGAGCTCCACACACCCAGACTTGTCCAGTCCCAAAGCTGCCTTCTGAGCTAGGTGTTTCTATTGATGGGGGAACTCAGAGTTAAAGATTTTAGCCTTAGCTCTAGTTGATAGGCTTAAGTGATTAATGCGTGTGGAAAGCCGTATTACAGAAACTGGAATGACCTCAAGCAATTCAGGAGGGAATTGTTGATCAGCAGATAAAGAAGTCCTAGGAAGATCGCTGCGGGACTGCAACTCTTATCCCATTAACCTTTTTTTCCAAACCCCTTTCTTCTTATGAGAAGGCCGGCTTGAGATAAAATGTTAAGATGGTTTTTGAGGGTACATAACCTGCTGTCTTCTTGGGTTGTGGCATCTGAATAAAGCACCTGTAAAGATTCGATCCCTCTCTCTGCTTATTGGTTCTGGTAGAGACAGGCAGCACGAACGCCGATTTTTCCGGTTTCACTATCCTGTCCATTTTCCAGATGAGAAAACCGAGTCACAGAGTAGGAAGGGCAGCTAGGAAGTAGCCCATGTTCGTAGCATTCCCTGGCTGTTGGAGCCTTCCCCCAGCTCCCAGCCCGGAGGCAGTCCCACAATTGCCTCCACCCCACCCCACCCCCAGCCCTCCTCTGCTGCAGCACCAAGAAACAAGATCTGTCACTCCTTGGGCACGACAAACACGCTTTTCTTTATTGTACCTGTGAGATGAAATGAGAGGTCCTGCCTGGGCCTGGCCCTCTGGCCTCAGCCCTCTGGTCCCAGGGGCTGCCTCCCTGGGAGGGACTGGTCCAGATCCTCCAAGCTAAGTAGGTGAGCTCAAGCCAGGTGATCAAGGAAGGCAAGGAGTACAAGGTGGAAGTCTTTCGGCTTGTGGAGGTAGCAGGCATGGCCTGCGTTGTGCAGCTTCACCACGGAGTGGTTGGGCAGGTGGCGGAGCTGCCGCAGCGACTCCCGAGCCAGGATACGGTCCAGTTCCCCGTACAGGATGAGAGTCGGGGTCTGCAGGGCAAGGGGAGGTGCTGTGAGCCTACAGCCTGGGGGGATCGGCCCTCAAGCCGTCTCCTTAGGGAATTTTCCCCCAAACACCCGTCTTTTCCATCCAGATCAGGGATGGGGCCATGTGTCCTTCAGGTGGGACCTGAGTCCTTTACCCCATATGACAGGGATCCAGGACCTTTGGAGACCCTCCTCTCAGTACCTTCACCGCCCAGAATTGTTCCTGGGTGTAGTTCTGTGTAGAGGCAGGTGCGATGGGCACGAATCCGTGCAGCTGACGGTGGTCTCGCATCAGGAAGGGCAGGGCATAGCGGCCGCTCAGTGAGGGGCTCACCAGCACGGCATTCTGCACCTCCAGGTCCTGCAGCACGCGCTCCAGCAGCTCGGCCCGCCCCGCCTCTGTGCTGGCCTCCTTTGAAGGCGCTGAGTTCCCAAAACCTGGGAGCAGCAGGAGGTACCAGCTGAGGGGTGCTGGGAAGGAACTCAGGACTTCTGCCCACCACGGTGGGGGACAGGGGTGGGGAGCAGTGCAACATGGCACACACCACCCTGAATTTTTTGTGTGTGATGTAATAGGCCTGCCAGAAAAACATCTCTCATTTATCATATTGGCAAAGCTAAAAAAGACCAACAACATGCGGAGTTGGGGAAGATGTGGGGAAACGGGCACTTCCATCTGTGACTGATGGGAGGATAAATCCAGATAGCGGTTTTGGAGGGTGAGGTAATAGTTGTCAGAATTTGAAAGATGAGTGGCCTTTAACTCATTGATTGTCCTCAGCAGCTGCCCTACAGAAGTGATTGCCCACAGGCTCAAAGAAGCACTAGCACACCCAGAGATGTTCCGGCTTCTGTGCTCAAGCACTTCAAATGACCCTGTGAACCCCAAGTCAGCCTCCATATCCACCAGCAGAGGGATGGCCAGACAGAAGCCGTCTGTCCTTCCCAGGGCATGCACTACAGACAGGAGGGCCATAGTGCCTGGCATGATCCACAGATGTGGTATAGGGGAGGGGACCGGGCTGCAGATCAGCCCACAGAGCAGGCAGGGCACCAATCGTGTTCACAGGCCCCATCATGTCCTCCTGCGTGTTCTCTGCACCTCTAAGGATGCGAACGTGGAAAGAGGCTCTGGCTCCCCAGAACGGCTGAGTGAGAGAAGGAGGGAACTGTGGCTCGAGTTGCTGAGGGCATCACTCTTGTTTGATTTTCTTAATGACAAGAGCAATGACATAAATCACCAGACAGCTAAAAAACCCGAACACTCCTGGTTTGTCATAAAAAAGATGGTGAGCTCTCCCCATGCAACCCAGGGAGGCCAGGCAGGTTTTGCTCCGTGACATGCAGCAGTCCACGCAAATTTACAAGGTGAAAATAAAGACAGACCTTTCGAGTAGCCACCTTGTACCTCGGACTGGCCACTGCTCGTCCAGACTCTGAGGTCCAGATACCCTCCAGCCACATCTTGGGGCTTTCCTACCCTGCTAAGTCCCCCTCTGGGAAGCTGCCCCCTGACCCCCCAGACCCTGGGGGCAAGGGCTCTCACCTGGGAGGTCAAGGGCCACAGCCCGGTAGCCCCTCTGCGCCAGCAGCTGCAGCGTGCCCAGCTGCTCCCACGTGTGGGAGTTAAAGGCTTTTCCGTGGAGCAGCACCACCTCCGCCCTGGGGGCACACAGGGCAGGGTGGGTCCTGCGGGTCTAGCGGTGGCCCGCTTTCTTTCTAGGCTTCTCCCACTGCCCTCCCAGGCCCTGGGCACCCTGAGTTGAGCCAGGGTCCCACACAGGCACTCCCTCGAGCCTGGGCCTTCCGCTGGACCCTGAGGTCAGCACCTACCTGCGTGCCCGGTGGAGTGGGAGCACCTCTCGGTAAAAGATGGGGGAGTTGCCAGGAGTGAGACCAGCCAGAATGGTGACATTGGGGTCCCCCCAGAGCCAGGAGGTCTGCTCTGGGGGGCCCGGCAGCCCCACGTACAGCAGCAGCATGAGCAGCAGGCCCAGGCCAAGCAGGGCTGTCTGGGGCCGGCTCATGGAGGCCTGCACCACAGCCTGTGGGAGGAGAGGGAGAAGGCTGGGGTGCAGGCTCCATGAGGCCCCCAGGCCCCATCCCCAAACCCCACCCAGAAGGCCCCAACAGAGGAAAAGCTCGGCCTTTACCCTTTGCCCTGCTCCAGGCAAGGGCCTGAGAATTCACACCCAACTACTCCACACACCAGGGCAACGGTTCGGGCACCCTGCCATGTGAGGACATCTGAGATGCCCCCGGCACCGAGCTTGACCACGACTATTATTGTGCTGGCCAAGACCACTTCCATTCACTGAGTCCTCAGATGGCCAGGCCCCGTGCTTGGCTTGTCACATATGAGGGACCATGACTTCACCCAGGAACATGGGGGAGCAGGTATGATTACAGGTCTGTTACACACGAGGGGACTGAGGCTTAGAGAGGTGGATTCTCTTGTTTGAAGTGCAGAGTGCTAGCAAGCAGGGGAACAGGGATTTGAACCCAGGGCTGGGCTCCTAACCACTAGGCCACACTCGGTTTGCCAAGGAGAAAAGCTCGGAGCTGGGAGGCGACAGATGAACCAGACCTTGCTGGTGGAACAGCAGTGGTGAGGGTCACCAGAGGTGGAAGGCTCAGTGTGAAGAGACCCCCCCGGTGAGAGCATGTTTGGAAATGGTTCTTATCACACTGCATACAATAATGCTAAAATCAGAGTGGGTTTTACCATCGATGGGAGCTTTTGATTCTTCAGCCCAGCCAATGTGAGGTGGGAGGGGGGCGCATGGGGAACCTGTGGAGGAGAAGTGGGGGTGCGCGGGATGGGGGGTGCAGGCAGGAGAATGGCATACAGAACAGGAAGGGGAGCCTGAAGCCTGGAGAGACGAATGCCACCCCCCTACCCCCAGCTTCACGTCAAGTGACCTGCTCCACGGACTCCTCCAGTCCAGGTCCTTTGCCAGCCCAGGGGACAGACCTCAGGGCCAGGACCCAGACAGGGATGAGCCAGGGCTTTGAGACTTTGCCACTTCCTGGCCATGAGTCTTCAATATGTCGGTAAAACAAGGAGGATAACCCCGAGGCTGCCCCTCCACCCGGCACCCCCCTCCCAGCCTGCCGTAAGATTTCCCCAGCACAGTTAACTTGACCTGGGGCTGACCTGGCATCATTTCTCGGGCCTAGGAGGGGCACCCCTGCTCGTCCCCAGATTTCAATAAACGCATCTTTACTGAGTGCCACCTGGGCATCAGCCCCAGCTAGGAACTGGGGACCAGACTCCAGCCCTATCCACTTCCCTTGGGATATTTCCCAAATTCCACCCCAGGCTTCCAGGGCAGGTGGTGATCCACGAGCTGAGCGAGAGGAAGGTGCTTCTCCCTTCTTTCAGACCAGAACAGTCTCCGATGAGGCCTCCGCTGCGATTGGCTTAAGTTCCCAGTAGAGGGGGATTCGGCGCTGGCCCCTCCTGGTAGTGAGGACTAGGCCCTTCGGCCGCCTCTCCCCGTAGGGAGGGGCGGGGATTCGGCTGTTGCCTTGGCAACCCAGGAGGCTGGAGCACGAGACAACGTTACCCTGCCAGTAGCAGGAACCTGGTCTAGCTGGGTACTGGGGCTGGGGCTGAGGGTGGAGAGGTTCCAGCTTAGGTCTTTCACACGCGTCGGCAATGACACACGCATGCACACAAACATCGAGTTGTCCTCACCCGCTTTTCTTTTGCACAAACTATCCCCTACACTTATCATCCTGTTTGGCGCTGGCCTGTGCGAAATTGATCCTTGAAATACAGGCTCTCAACACCATGCACACTGCCAGGCACCAGGAAGGCAGGTACACAGACATACACACACGGTTTCGAAATCACGTGCAGACCCTCAGATTTCAAGGACACCGTCATACACAACAATCCTAAAACTACCCACGCACACAAAAAATACACACGCACAGGCAGACGCAGACACACACAGATCTTCAGAAATACACACGTAGGCGTGCAGCTAGTACACACCCTCAAAATCACCTACACACAGAAACATACACAGTAGACATACACAGACAACAAGCGGGTGGACAGACCGTCACCCTCCAACTCAGGCATACAGAAACACTGACACCCAGACCCCCAAGAACACAAGCAAATGCGCGCGTGCACAGCACACGGACACACGCACACTCGCTGCCCCAGCGCCTGCCCCTCCCGCAGGACTCTGCCCAGGGCGCGGGGGCAAGGGGCGGAGCAAGGATGGCCCGTCTCCGGGCACCCTGCTGGCCTCCTCCCCAGGGACACTCACCGGGCGGACTGAGATAACCCGGCCAACCGGGCGGGCCCCGCCCACGCGGAACCAGCAGCCAAACAGCCCAGCGACCATGGCGCTGCCTCTCTGCGGGCTCCGGCCGGCACTAGGCGGCGGAGAACGGGGCCACCGCGGCGCGCTTGCGCAGTCCGCAGTCGCAGGCCTTGTGCCTAGTAGCCCGGTTGGAGTGAGAACTGGAGGTGGCGCCCCAAAGCCCGCAGGCCCGGCCCCCCCAGTCCGGATTTTTTAAATTGTTTTAGGCCTGACAATCAGGGGAGAGCCACCGAGCTCTCCACCACACCGTCTCCACCCTCGTTCAGTCTCTCGTCTGTAAAGTGGGGTTACATATAAGGATTGTGTTAGGGCGTAAGGACCCGCCAAGCCTGTGTCTGGCAGGGAAGCTTCGCCGTGTGGTACACAGATACAGATAGTACCGCTGTGCCAGCTCGGCCCCAGTGCTTCCCTGACCTGACAAATACACACCCGCACTCGGTCAGGGCTTGGGTGGCCTCTGGGCTCCTTTGGCATCTCCTTATGACACCTGTCCTGTTGGGCGACGTGTGACCGAAGTCTGCTCTGCCCCCAGGCTCAGGCACCGCGCGATGGCCTGGCCTGGCACAGTCTGCGTGGAGCGTGCAGGAGGAGTTGCACGGCTCTCCTTTATTGGCACCCTGTTTGGTAGGCGACCTCACATCCGTTCTACAGGGAAGGTCAAGGTGCTCGGAGGCGTTGGGAAAACGATCAAGGCTACCTGGCTGGACACTGGCAGAACCTTGTCCTCAAACCTGTGGGGCCTCAACTGCAAGCCTGGTGCACAGCTCTGGGCCTCGGCAATCCAGGCTGCGGATGGGGGAGGAGGAGAGGAGGGCGTGGCAGGGACGTGACTCCAAAGGAACCCTCCTCCTCAAGCCGCGCCTTGTGCACGTGGGGCAGGTTGCTGTGGGTCTTGGGAAAGCACTCAGTCAGGCGCTTGGGGCACGTGGAGCTGACGGGCTTGGGGAAACTGAGGCCGCTGGGAGAAGAAAAATGGAACTTGCAGCGGATTGTGGCCAAAAGAGGTCGCCCCAGAGCACGGCCTGGCCTTATCCCTGCTTCCCCGCCCCAGCTCCTCCCAGTCTCCCCACCCCGCGCCCCATTCACTTCTAGGACTCGCCTGCCTCCAGTCTGCGCGAACCCTCGCAGCTCCCCAGGTATCTGCCCTGCCCCCCCGACCCTCTCCCCGTCTCCAGTTAGAACTCTCACCTACGGCTAGTATCTCTTCTCACTAGGCTCCCCAGACCCCCTCCCTCGGGTCTGCCCCCAACCTTTCCGTGTGAGCCCTACCAGGCCCTGCGAGCCAGCACCGAGGTCCTCGGAGGGGGCAGTGCGAGTCTGGCGGCGCCCGTTGCCGCGCCCCCGATGGCGGCGTCAGCGCGCTGAGCACCCCGTGTCCCTTGCGGGCGGGAACTCCAAAGCCTTTCTCGGTTGAGCGCTCCGGTTTCCGCTTCCAGAAAACGGGTGTTTTACTTCCACCCCTACCCGCTCCTGCCTGCGGTGCTAAACTAGGGCCCGTAACAGTGCCTTTAAGAGCAATGGGTTGATGAGCAAAATAATCAGCTACTTAATGTTGTTTGAGCAGTTACCACGCTTGGTACTAAGTGCTAGGCCAGCCCGGAGCTTTTTACACCCGCGGCCTCATTTAATGCTATCAGCCACCTAAGAGGAAAGAACTATTGTATTCTCCCCGTTGGCATTAAAGGATATCAATGAGAAAACAATAGCCATAATGGGAGCCTCCTGTATTGAGTTCTTGCTACACCCTTGCTTGCTAATTCCTTTTTCTTAAACTTGTTAATTCTTGATGTTGACTTTAATGTCCAGTATTTCAGATGAGGAAACTGAGGCCTGAGGCCGCACAATTAAGTGAGCGGCAGGCCTTCATGTCCCTCGCCCCAAGAATGTTCCTGGAGTTCTGGGAGCCTCTGGGTGGCCTCATTGCTGCTCCCTGGCCCGCCCTCCCTGTGGCGACCAGGGCAGCTGTTTTGCGGCTCACCGCCCGGCCTTGCACCGCAGGCGCTGCGCCCACACAGCGGTGTAATGGCAGGCGTGGAGCAGCACGAAGGCACCTTCCAGGTGCAGGGCCAGAGCCTCTTCTTCCGGGAGGCCCGGCCGAGCGGCGGGGAGGCTGCCCGCTTCTCCGTGCTGCTGCTGCACGGGATCCGCTTCTCCTCCGAGACCTGGCAGAATCTGGGCACGCTGCTCAAGTTAGCCCAGGCTGGCTACCGGGCTGTGGCCATCGACCTGCCAGGTACTTTCTGGGCAGACTTTTGGGCAGGGGTGGTGGGGACCCCTTGGGGGCCCAGGGCTTGGGGCTGGGGGCCTGGAAGGATTTAGTGAAGTTGGGCCACAGTGTGCACTGCAAGGACCCTCGAGGTTCTCTAATCTGGACCCAGATGCCTGGACACCACCCGGCTGCTCCAGCCATTGCCCGGGGCAGTGTCTCCGAGCCTATGTTTCCTCATCTATAAGGGGAGATGGCAGAGGGGTGACGTCACCACCGGGATTATGTGGTCAGTACCTTACCTAAATGGCTGCTCAGCCAATTGGAAGTGAAGTATTTTGACAGAGCCATAACCATAGATTCTGTTGAAAACCCTGAAGAGTGAGGCTGAATGTCCTGACAGCTTTGGGAGCAGGGCAGGGCCTGGTGGGTGGCTAAGCCACTAGCCATGATCCCGGGTAGAAAGCCCTAAACTGGGTTAGGCGAGGAGCAGTTCCAGGTTGCCAGTCATAACCTGGACGGGCTGGCCCGAGCCCCTGGTGCCAAGTGTAGCAGAGACCAAGGCTGACCTGCTCTCCTCTCCTCCTCTCTGGCCGAGGCTGGTACACTTTCAGTGCTCAAGTGTGGGCCTCAGGGTCCTGAGGGATTGGTTCAGACCAGGTGAGCTTCAAGGCCAAAATCTTGAGCTAATCTTCCCAGGGAAGGTCGGGATTCACTAATCGGAGGGGAGGTGTGTGTGCAGAGCCGGCCCCTCAGCCACTGCTCTCAAGGCACTCCCGCTGCCATCCCTGGGACATCCCTGAGCAGCTCACATAATTTTCACAACAGTCTTGAATGGCAGATACTTCTTTTTCTCCCTCTAACAGATGGGGAAACTGAGCATTGGAAAGGGCTGAGGGGACCTTCCCAAGATCACACAGATAGTAAACAGAAAATTGGGGCTTGGATTCAGCTGTGTTGGACTTCAGAGTCTGATTCTTCCCAGCACACTGTACCGCTCGGGGAGACTGGCACAGGCCCGGGGGGAGTGGCTCATGCTTCAGGTGCTCTGCCACAGCAGGGATATGACAGATCTAGGCTGCTGTAAGAGTCAACTCGGGCATATGGCATGTTGCAGAACCTGGCACAGGGAGATTGACCTAGGAGGGCTTTCTGGAGGGACTCTTTCTCATTTTCCCACTCATGGCCCTTGTCTTCTCTCTCCCACACCTAAACCCTTGCAGGTCTGGGGCGCTCCAAGGAAGCGGCAGCCCCTGCCCCTATCGGGGAGCTGGTCCCCAGCAGCTTCCTGGCAGCCGTGGTAGATGCCTTGGACCTGGGCTCCCCAGTTGTAATCAGCCCATCGCTGAGTGGCATGTACTCGCTGCCCTTCCTCACGTCCCCCGGTTCCCAGCTCCGGGGCTATGTGCCAGTGGCCCCCATCTGCACTGAGAAAATCAGCACTGCTGACTATGCCAGTGTGAAGGTACCCCTGTGTGGGAAGCTGAGATGCCCCCACCAGGAGCGAGGAAGAGTCCCTCTTGGGGCCTTTCCTTACCTGAGGGGTGGGGTCACCAAGGGGTGGCTTCTGGGAGGAGTTCCACCACCACCCTCCACCCTTCTGATTAACTGGGCAGATTCCTGTGCCTAGCCTTGTGCCGAACTGTGTGCCAGGAGAGAAACTGGTCTACACCTCTGTCCCTTGGGAGCGGGCCCCCACCTCACTGGGCCAGCTCGTCTCTCCCCCTTATTTGGGGCAACCCCAGGGAGAGGCTGGAGCTGGTGTGGCAGATTCCTGTTGACCCCACCTCCCTTTCCCTTCTCCAGACCTCAGCTCTTATCGTCTACGGAGACCAGGACCCCATGGGTCAGACCAGCTTTGCGCACCTGAAGCAGCTGCCCAACCACCGGGTGTTCGTCATGGAGGGGGCAGGGCACCCTTGTTACCTTGACAAACCGGAGGAGTGGCATACAGGGCTGCTGGATTTCCTGCAGGGGCTGGCGTGAGGCCCAGCCCTGCCGCTGAGGGTGGGCTGCTTGCCTGTTTGGGGCTCTCTCTCTCCCTCCCTCCCTGCACACCTAACAGGTGTGTGTGTGTGTGTCTGTCTAGGTGCTTGTCTTTCTGGGCCTGTCTGTCTTTTCCTCTTTCTCTTGCAGTAACACACTGAGGAGGTGAAATCAAGAGAAAAAAATCAGGAATCAAGGGACAGGACCTGGTGGAGGGTAACCTGTTTAGATGAGCTTCTCCTACAGGCTCTCCTGCTCTGCTCTCTCCCTCCGCTGCTCTGCCCAGTTGACCCCTCCCACCTCCTCCTTGGCTGCCCCGCAGAGCACTCACAGCCCCTACCTGGCCTCTCAGGCCACCGATGCATACATGCCCACGTGCATGCATACACATGTTCCCAAGTATGACCCAACCACACAGGTACATGCACCTGACCAACATGCAGGCTCAGGTGCAGCCTTGCACTGCATGCTCAGACACCCGGGCATGCGTGTGCTCCCACACAAGCACAGGCATGAGTGCCCTCCCAACCGTGCAGCACCCCAATGTCTGGGATAGTGGGGACCCCAGGGACCAGTCCTTGCAGGAGGTCCTCTGCCAGGTTTAGGGTGAGGCCTGCCCTGAACTCCACTCACCCACAGGTCGCAGCAGATTCCAGATCAGAAATGTCCCCCAAAGGAGAGGGTCACCCCTTTGACCCTCAGATGTCCCTGTTCCCCCTCATTCTGGGTGCTCCACCCTTCCCAGGTTATTAGGCCTGGGTCTTCACAGCCAAGCTTCTTTCCTGCTTCGAGGCCGGGGAAGGCGCAGAGAGTGGAGGTCGGCGAAATAAAGTCATGCAATTAGACCCCCAGGCTCTTGCTGTCTCCAGAGCGTCGCCCCTCCCTTCCCCTCCCCTCACACCTGGGACCGCCACCGCCGCCCTTCCCCCACCCTGGCGGGACCAGATGGTCCCCCTGCCCTTTGTCCACCAGGCCAGATGGAGGGGAAGAGAGATTGGATTCCCCTCCCCACCCCCACACACCCAGGTGCCAAGAGACTCAGCTGTGGGGGGAGGTGGAGGTCAGTGGGACCAGGCTGAGCGGATTACAGAGGAGAGGGGGAGATAGATTTGCTCGGGGCGGGGGCAGCGGCAGAGGGTGCTGTGGGGGAAGGAAGGGCCTTCGAATAACCAAGCCTCCGCCTACTCTTACCTATTCCCCACCGGAGTACTCAGTCGCGAGGCCTCCCTTGCGACCCTAGCCCCCAAAAGAATTCTGGGGGTGGCTTTGAGGGAGCCCTGGGCGGGGTGCCGGGCTCACACGGTTCTCAGGCCCCTCCTCCGGCTGGTCCGGAAACCTGTCCTGGGCGGACGAGGGCCGGGCCTCGCGGAAGCCGTGGGTGGCCGAGGGGTGCAGGTCTTGGTGGGCCGGAGCCCCGCGCAGGGGTAGATGGCGCGGAGCAGGAGAGCGGGGAACCTGAGCTGGAGGAGGGTGGAAGCCCGACTTCCCAGCGACCCCAGCAGGAGCTGGACAGCCCGGGGGCTGGCGGCGGGGCGGAGGCCGGGATGGGGGTTCAGGGGGCTCCGCAGAGGCGCCGGGCGATCGGCCCGGCCGGAAGAAGGGACTCGGGAGCGGGCGCAGCGCGGACGGCGTCGGAGGACCGCGCTTCGGGCCCGATCCCCCTCGTCGTCCCCCACTCCCAGGGGCCCGAGGGTCGCCCAGCCCTCTCGGACGCGGCCGCCGTGCGAGGCGCACCGCCGCGCGCGGGGCGGGGCGGGCGGCTGCGGCACTGGGGCTACTGGGGCGGGCCCGCCGCGCTGTAATCGGATCCGGGGAGGGGGCGGGGAGGGGCCGGGCCGGGCGGGCTGGGGGGTGGGGGTGGGGGGGCGCGGAGCCGGGCTCCGGGCCGGCCGGGCTCCGCGCCTGTCAAACCCCTCATTGTTCGCAGCTGATGTCACTCGCAGTTGTGAGCGGCCGCCTCTCCCGGGGACAATGTGGGACTGAGCGGCCCAGCCGCCGCGCCACCGCCGCCACAGGACAGCCCCAGCGAGGTAGGGCGCGCGCCGGGCGGGGCTCCGCGGGCCGTGAAGTTTGGGGGTTCGGCCGGGGGCGGGGAGTCGGTGTCCAAGTCCACAGGCCCGGGTCCTGGGTCTGGGGGCCTGGGAGACTGCGAGGAACACGGTCTCATCCCACACGGGCCTAGGCCTGCACAGGTGGGGGGCGCTGGCTTGCCAGAGGAGCCCCCAACACCGGAGACCCCAGATTCGAGGCCCTCATCCCACCTGCTGTTTATGTCCTCCGGACCGACTCTGCTCTGGGTCTCCTGCCTTGGGTCGGGGCTCTGCTCCCCCGCGGTCCCCATCTGCCGTTCCTCTGCAGTTCTCGCTCAGCCCGCACCCCTTCCCATTCTCTGCAGTCTTTGGTGGGGCCCCACACACACCTCCCAGGGCTGTGTGGGGATGGCCGTGGGAGGCTCATAGTGGCCCTGGTGCCCGCGGCTCTTCAGCCCCTCAGCTCTGACCTGACTTCTTAGCTAGAGTCCGGGGGTGGGGGTGGGGGTGGGGGTGGGGGTGGGGGGGCTTTGGTTACTCACTTCAGCCAGGCCCTGGGGCCTGCCTGGTCAGAGGAGGGAGGTGCTGCCTCCTCACTCCCCTATCCCAGGCCGGCCATCTTGAGACCTGTGGCACCCGGTGCCCCACCCGCCCCAGCACCCTGGGGAGTGGTCTTCGATGGATGCGCCCAGGGCCATTGCATTCCCTCCTCCCAGAACACGGGCTGTCGGGCCCCACCCAGCCCAGGGTGGTCACCTTCATGCTGGACCAACAGGGCACGTGTCCTCAGGGGCCCTCCTTCCCCCACAAAGAGCTTTTCAAAGCCCCGGACTACCCAGAAGCTTAAACCTCAACTCCGGCCCTCACTGTCTCTTGGGGTTATTCTTGTTGCCTCAGGGCCAGTACCTGGGACCCTACCCATTTTCCATCTCAAGGTCCCTTAGCCCCTCTGGGCCCTAGCACCTTCTCAACCTCCAAGGCGCCCCCTCCCAGCCCCCACCCTCAGGCTTCATCAGCATGCAGGCTCAGGCTGCCCAGACACAAGGGGATTGTTCTTCCTGCGCGCTCAGGGTGGGGGGCTGGGAGCAGGCGGCCCACACACCCTGGCAGGCCCAGGCCACAGGGAGGCTGGCTTTGCCCCACCCTGTGTCCCCAGACTGGCTCTGTCCACCCTTCCTACTCTCATCACCGCCCCAGCCTCCATCACCCCTTCTTGATGGCGCAGACCTCTTGGGGAAAGAGGTCTCAGCTCCATAGGGGTCCCTTGGGTCTCCCCAGCTCTGCCATTCGCCTGCCATGTAGCTTTACAAATAAGCCCCTTCCTGTCTGGGCCTCAGGTTCCTCTCTGGTGCGGCCCTTCCAGCTGTGACAGGCAGAGCCCCCATTCCTCGTGGGGAAGCCCACCCAGAAGTCTCAAAGCACAGTGCAAATCCCCACCCCACTGACATGCCTGGGGAGCCCCTAGACTTCCAGAAACAGCAAGAACAGGAGCTGGGGTTCCTGAGGAATTGGCCCCTGCGCCCTGGGTCTCCTCACACCCCCCCCCCCCCCCCCCCCCCCCCCCCCCCCCCCCCCCCCCCCCCCCCCCCCCCCCCCCCCCCCCCCCCCCCCCCCCACTGCTCCTCTGAGACCCTCAGCGCCATCTCTGGTCCCTGGTGCTCCAGGCGCTGGGAGCCCTCTCCTCTCCTACACACTGAGCCTGGGCATTGCCCCTGCCCTCCAGGTGCACTCTGCGATGTGGAAAGCCAGGCTCGGAAATGCCCATTTGGGGCTCCCTTGAGTTGTAGACATATCTTTGGGGGGCCCAGAGTCTTGGGTGATTGTATCTGACTTGGAAGGTTGGGAAGGGCTTCACAGGGGAGGTGGCATTCGAGAAGGATTTTGACAAAGCAGGCGTTCGAGGTGGGATCTGCCTGGGCAGAGGCCCAGGGACCTGGAGGTGCTAGGCGTGTTTTGCAGCCTGGGGTGGGGGGTGGGGTGGGGGATGGGGTGGCGTTGAGGCAAGTGGTTGGTGCGGGCCAGGTGGCAAAGGCCCTTGAGTGCTTGTCTATGGAGATCAACCTTTATTCCTTGGGCACTGGGGAGCCAAGGATGGCTGTTAAGCAGCAGTGTGACCCAGTCTGAGGAATGGAAGTTAGAGACCTTTCTCAATTTGGGTGAGACAGTGAGGGGATGGGTACCGGTGGGTGGGGCTGTACCCCGAAACTGCCCTTCCTCCCAGAGCCCAGTCTGGGCCTGGGTCTTCCTGGTTCTCCCTTGGCTATGCACTCTTTCGGGGGGCAGGGGCGGTTGCCTGAGGATGTTTGGAGGAGTCTGCCGCATTTCTGGCACCAGCTAGGTTGTTGGCACTTGCCTCCCCTGCCCGGCACTGAGGGTACAAGACAACCCTGGGTCAAGAGCCAGGGACTGGCGCTGGTGGGCCCCAGGCTGCTCCCCTGCAGACTCTCCCCAGCAGTGCTATGGGCGGGCCTCCTGGGAGGCCGGAAGGCTGAAAGACTGGACACTCAGTCCCAGGGTGCTGAGGCAGTTCTCGCAGAGGCCTGGCTAATTGGGGGATTGTGAGCAGGAGAAGACCAAGGCCGGGGAGTCAGAACCCCTCAGTGCCCCCAGGCCCTGGGTCTGGCCCCTGCCCCGCCCTGCCCTGCCTGGTCCCCAGCATTCCCCAGCATCACTGGGTGTGGCCAGCACGGCTGCGTTGGGAGTAGGTATAGGAAGTTGCTAGGTTAGCTGCTGGAGGGGCTGAGGGTATTGGGGGCTGTGAAGGGGAGGATGAACTGGGAGACTGGGCCCTTCTCTCCCCCCAGCCCAGGTGGGTCGATAAACCCTGGATGGTCCACACGCTGGGCTCTGGCCTGCAGAGCCCAGGGAATCCCCCGAGGGGTGGGCCAGTGCACCCGAGTCCCAGGAGCCCTCCCCTCCCCCGGATTGTTCTTGCTCCAGAACAAAGCCCGGGTGGACACTTGATCCCTGAGTGTGGGGGGAGCTGGCTAAGCCCCTAGCCCTTTGATTGGGCAGCTGTCATGAGAGAGAGAGGGACAGCTGGGGGGAGGGGCAGGAAGGGGCAGCCACCATCAGCCTCCCGTCGCTTACACAGCTGTTCCCCCCCTCCGCCCCCTCCAGCCTGTGTGGCAGGAAGCCAGGGACAGAGGGAGTGGGCACCGGGTCTGGGGAGGGGGCCTGGGGAGCAGGCGGGGACACTGGAGGCCAGGGCCTGGTCTTAGTTGGGTTTGTTCTGCCAGGGAGCCCTGCTGACTAGAGGGGGCTGGGCACCCCCCGAGGTGAGCTGGAGGTCACTGTGGCATGAGGTGAGGCTACTGTGTGGGTAGCCCAGCAGGGACCCAGGGCCCACCAGGCTGGGCAGCCAGTGGCTCCCTCGAGCCCCTCTGAGGGTGGAAGGGGGCGAGGATGCCAAACAGGCTGTATGTCAGTTCTCGGGGCTGCCAGGGGTATGATTTGGACAACCTGTTATGGGACCCCTTGGTCTCTCCTAATGATGGGAAAGGTCTCGGGGGTCCTTCTGAACAGGAAGGACACAGTGAGACCAGCAGCGCCCCTCTTGCCCCCACCCCACGTGCATGCACACACACACACACACAGCACAGGTGGGTAAACTGAGGCCCAGGTCAGGTGCAGGTCTGGCCAAGGTCGCCCACTAAGCTTGGGGCAGTGGGGTGTTACTGTAGACCTTATGTTTTTCAGTGTAGGAGCCCCAGTTCTGGCCACATTCCAGCCATTCTGACCTGTTTCTCCTGGGACTTAGGACCCCAAGAGGTGACACAGAAATGGTGTGAGGGTGAGGTCAGGTCTCCCACTGGTTACCACCCTGACTGGTTCCTGAGGCCCAGAGCATTCTGCAGCTTAAGACTGTGGTTCTAGACAAGTTGTCAGCCCTTTCTAAACACGACCCTCGTCTGCTGGCCAGGCACAGGTCTCAGAGACTACTGAAGCCTGTTCCTCACCTTTGAAGAGCACCCCCCACCCCCAGCAAAAGAGGACTCAGAGCAGAAGGGACAGACACAGGGAGGCAGACGGGACTTGTGACCGAGCCCCGCACCAGCAGGCAGGACGCTGCGAGTCCCGCTGGGCCCAGCTCTCTGTGACCTTGGGCAGGCACGGACCCTCTGTGGGCGTCAGGTTCCCCTTCTGTGTGGTGAATTCATCCGTCCGGCTAACCAGTACGTTCGAGCACCTTCTCTGGCCTGGCTCTGGCCTGAGGTCTGGAGACACAGGAAGGCATCGGCCTTGGCTCCTGGCTAAGGGGCCGCCGGGCTTGGCAGCCCAGGGAGGCAGAAACCACAGCGTCATCACAAGCTCTTTGCGGGGGAAGTGCAGGCATTGGGGGAGTGTCGGCCTGGGTGGCCAGCACCAGGCCGGCCAGTGTGCCCACAGAGCATGGTCCCTGTGTCCACAGTTGACCTTTGACCTCTGGAGAGTCTGTAGGCAAAACTGGAATGGAGGGAGGAGCAGGTCCTGGAGAAGCAACAGTTACTGGGTACTTGGCGGGGGACAGGGTTGTCACCCCGATATACAGGTGAAGAAACAGGCTCACACCATGCAGTGGCTTGCTCAGGCTTCCTGAGGAAGACCCAGGCCGGCCACCCCTGCTTCCTAGTCCATGCCCGAGCCCTGGCTGGCTGGAGGGTTCCGAAGAGAGTATCGGATAGAGCCCTGTGCCCTTGACCCTCCCGTCAGGACAGGGGCAGAGGCCAGAGGTGGGCCGGCCACGCCTCCTCGGCCCCGTGCCCTCCCAGGCAGGGCGAGGGCTTGGTCCCGGCTCAGATTTGGCTCCAGTTGGTCCCACTCCCTGTGTTCCTCCTTGGGTCCCCAATTAGCCCCCCATCAGGGCTGAGCTTTGGCGGAAGACAGCCGTTGGAGGAGAGGGATTTCCAGGCAGGATTAAGGTTCAGGATTAAGTCCGGGCTTGAAAAGGGCTTGGGTGGGGAGGGCTGGCGACCGGGCTAATCCTGGCCCCTTGGTTGCCGGTGGCTCCCCTCTCCATCCATTACCAGACTTGCCGTCTCGGCCCCCCAGGCCCCTTCCTTGTCCCTCACTACCCAGTGCGGGGCGGGGAGCAGTCCCTCCGTTGTATGGGTGAGAAAGTTAAGACTCAGAGCCCAACTGACTTGTTTCTGGGCCAGTAGGAAGTGCTGTAGGCTGGGAAGGGGGCTGTCCTGGACACTGGCCTCCTCAGCACATAGGAGAGGGCTTGGAAAACCGCTGGGCAGGCCGCTGGTCCCTGACCGAGCCCCCCACACGCTCTCTAGTACTGAGTGGACCCTGCCCGGAGCTGTCTGAGGGGCTTCTGCTTTAGCAAGCTCCAGCGGACAGGGACAGCTTCCGAGGCCGGGACGCTGGCTCACGCCCCCAAGCCCTTGCTAGGCCAGGGGAGGCAGGGGCCCAGGAGCCCCTCCTAGAGCCTTGCAACCTTCCCTTCACCTGTCCTTCCCAGACCTCCCGAGGCTCCCCATGGCTGTGCTGGGTCCACTCCCCAGGGGTCCTGTGTCCCAAGAGGCCAGCGAGGAGGCTCTCTTTCTCCAGACTCCCAGAGGCCTCCTCGTTCGCTCTTTCTTCTGATGCTCGGGAGGGAAGGGTGCTCATAGAGATTGGGTGCCTGCCACTTAGGTCCTCAGCCCATTTTACTCCTTTTTAAAAAAATTCCACCCATTTCTTTTTTTGTTTTAAAGATTTTATTTACCTACTTGTAGAGAAAGGGGAAGGGAGGGAGGGAGGGAGGGAGAGAAACATCAATGTGCAAGAGATACATAGATCAGTTGCCTCTTATATACTCCAAATGGGGACCTGGCCTGCAACCCAGGAATGTGTCCTGACTGGGAATCAAACCGGCAACCTTTCGTATTGCAGGCCGGCGCTCAATCCACTGAGCACACCTGCCAGGGCTCATTTTACTTCTCATACTTCTTCAGGGGCAGGGCTTGGTTTCCCATCTTCCTGCTGGTGGCTCAGGCCCAGGGAGGTTCAGTGAGTTGGGCAGGGTTGCACAGCTAGTGAGTTGCACACAAGTGCCCCAGGTAGTGGGATGTTTGCAACTCAGGGTCCATGTCATCTCCCTTCTCTGGGAGCTTGGCTGGCCCCACCCCAGGGTCCCCATGGAAGGGCAGAGGACCCGAAACAGAGCTGGGCTCCTACCTGAGCCCCCTTCTGCCACCCCTGCCAGAGCCGGTCAGGCCGCGGCGTGGACGTGGACGCACTCCCAGGCCGCCTCGGCCACAGCCCCGCCTGGCAGGATGAGCAGCTCAGATGCGGGGCTGGAGGAGGAGCCGGAGCTCAGCGTCACCCTCACGCTGCGGATGCTGATGCAGGGGAAGGTGAGGGGCTTCCCTGCTGGGACTTGGTGCAGGGGTGTTAAAGGGGCGAGGCGAGGTTAGGCCTGGCCAGCCTGGGGGCGGAGGTGGGAAGGATGGAGAGGGACTAACTTGGGTAACCTCCTGACTCCACTCTTGTCCTGTCTGCAGGAGGTGGGCAGCATCATCGGGAAGGTAGGTGCCGGGTTCTGTTCTGTGTGTCCTCTTAAACCTGAGGCCTCTGCTCCCAACCGCTCAGACCAAGAGCCTTCCTCTATTTTCTCCCCTGCAGAAAGGAGAGACCGTGAAGCGGATCCGGGAGCAGGTGAGGAAGGAGCTGGGGAGGGGCCAGGGGCCCTGGTTTGGCGGGGAGGGGAGGGGAGGTCCGGAGAGTGCCCTGAGAAGGTGGTGGTTTCCAGCTGCTGGCGCCTGTGAGTGGGGCGGGCGGACAGGTTGCTGGTGAGGCAGGAGCCCCACTGCCTGGTGCTCATCCTGTCCCCACAGAGCAGTGCCCGGATTACCATCTCTGAGGGCTCCTGCCCAGAGCGCATCACCACCATCACCGGGTCTACGGCAGCCGTCTTCCACGCCGTCTCCATGATCGCCTTCAAGCTGGACGAGGTGTGTGACCAGCTGGGGTGTAGGCCTAGGCCGGGTCCCTGGGAGGAACAAGACTCGGGCTGCACCTGCAAGGGGAGAACCAGCCCAGGCAGGGTTCCGGAATTGGTGCGAGCCTGGGGGATGGCTTCCCTGCGGAGCAGGGGAGCAGCCAGGGTGGCCGGGGCCAACCCACAGTCTTCCTGCCCAGGACCTCTGCTCTGCTCCTGCCAACGGCGGGACCGTCTCCAGGCCTCCAGTGACCCTGCGCCTGGTCATCCCCGCCAGCCAGTGCGGCTCGCTGATTGGGAAGGCTGGCACCAAGATCAAGGAGATCCGAGAGGTGAGGGGAAGCCACCCCCAGGGGCCCCGCCCTGTAGCTGTGACAGAGGAGCTGGGCTTCCGGCCGCCTCTGAGCCTGGGCAGCCCTTCTCCGGGCTCTGGGAGCAGCCAGAGTGGCCCCTCTTCTCTGCTTGCAGACAACGGGTGCCCAGGTGCAGGTGGCAGGGGACCTGCTCCCCAACTCCACAGAGCGTGCTGTCACCGTGTCCGGGGTGCCTGATGCCATCATCCTGTGTGTGCGCCAGATCTGCGCTGTTATCCTGGAGGTTCTGTTCTGGGGTGGGGAGAGTGGGTGGGGGCTGGGCCCGGGCCGTCTTGTTGGGCCCTGAATCCTGTACAGGTGACACCTGGTGGGGGCAGGGCAGAGAAGCAGGGCTGGATGGGGAGCTCCAGGACATCAAATGCACTCCCTGGGGGCTGGGGAGGGCCTTGGGAATGTAGGGTCCTCGTGAGGTCAGGGGTGTCCTGATGGAGCTGCTCCGTCTGTGCCTTTCAGTCCCCACCCAAAGGAGCCACTATCCCATATCACCCGAGCCTGTCCTTAGGTACTGTCCTTCTCTCCGCCAACCAGGTAAGGGGAGCAGCAGAGGGGTGGAAGCATTACTGCAGAAGGGGGGTTCAGATGGGGGAGGGGATGGAAGGAGGCATCGGGGGTCAGGGGGAGGCAGGGAGGAGTGACTCTGGCCACCCTGCTCTAACCTATCACCGTAACCCCTCTTCATCCACTTTGTCCCCACAGGGCTTCTCCGTCCAGGGTCAGTATGGGGCTGTGACCCCAGCTGAGGTGAGTGGCCACAGCCCAAGGCACCCCTTCCCCATTCATTCCTCCCCTGACTTCTGACCCCTCTTCTTTGGCCCAGGTCACTAAGCTCCAGCAGCTCTCCGGCCACGCAGTCCCCTTTGCGTCACCGAGCATGGTGCCAGGTGAGCACGCCCTTGCAGGAGGAGGCAGGGCAAGCCCCAAGGGGTCAGGCAGCCCCCTGGAGTGGACGTGGGGAGGCGGGAAAGGCCCAGAGCCATGCCCAGCCCCTCTTCTCCCTAGGACTGGATCCTGGAGCGCAGACCAGCTCGCAGGAGTTCCTGGTTCCCAACGACGTGAGCAGGGGACGGGGTGTTTTGATGGTGGGTAGGGGCCCCGGGGGTCTGGGCCTTGCCTGGGGTTGAATTCCTCCCCTCTCTCCCCCACCAGCTGATAGGCTGCGTGATCGGGCGCCAGGGCAGCAAGATCAGCGAGATTCGGCAGATGTCGGGGGCTCACATCAAGATCGGGAGCCAAGCGGAGGGTGCGGGGGAGCGGCACGTGACCATCACGGGCTCGCCGGTCTCCATTGCCCTGGCTCAGTACCTCATCACTGCCTGGTGAGTGTGGGCCGGGGGCAGGGGGCGAGGGTCACAGGGCACGGGGCTTCTGTGCCTGAGGAAGACACAGGTAGGGCGGGGGGCTGACCTCTGCCTGGGGCTGTGCTCTGCCTCAGCCCCTCGTGTTGCCCCATCTTCTCTTCCACCTGCACCCCTCTATCCTCTTCCCCCACGCCTGGCTCCATGTCCTGGGCCTTCGGCCTCCCCATCGCTCCTCTGGCCCCAGACAATATCTGCTGTCCTTTCTTCCCTCCCTCCCCTTCCACCGTTCCCATCTGCTCCCCAAATATGTCCACCCCATGTCCCTGTTCTTCTGAATTCTTCTTCTGTCTTTCATGTAATCTCACCCCTGATTTTGCCCTCGTGTCTCCTCTCACCCCACCTTCCCCTTCATCTCCCCCCACATCCCTCTCTCCAGTCTAGAAACGGCCAAGTCTACCTCTGGGGGGACACCCGGCTCGGCCCCCGCAGACCTGTCTGCCCCCTTCTCGCCGCCCCTGACGGCCCTGCCCACGGCTCCCCCAGGCCTGCTGGGCGCGCCCTACGCCATCTCCCTGTCCAACTTCATCGGCCTCAAGCCTGTGCCCTTCTTGGCTCTACCACCTGCCTCCCCAGGGCCACCGCCGGGCCTGGCGGCCTACACTGCCAAGATGGCAGCGGCCAATGGGAGCAAGAAAGCTGAGCGGCAGAAATTCTCACCCTACTGAGGCCGGCTGAGGCGCAGGCGCGGGAGCAGGCAGGACCGCCGGCAGGGGCTGCCTCCGCACCCGACCTGCCAGCCTGGGGTCCCAAACACCACTAATGCCCAGAAGCATGGATGCCCTGCCTGGCCCCGGTCTGTGGGAGCTCCTGCGCTCAGAGTGGGAGCTGTTTCTGGCCCAGGGTTCTGGGAGATATGGCTGCACCAGGAAGGGGACTCTACCCCCTCTAGCTCTGTGCTTGGATGCAGGGAGCATCCTTAGTGCCCCCACTTTGGGGGTGACTCATGCACTCCCATCCCTTAGGGCTTCCCAGCCTACTGCCCCCTTGTGGGGGTCAGGGAGGAGGGCTGGGGGCGGCTGGGAGTGGCTGGGGGCCAAGCTTCTCTCCCCACCTCCCCGCAGATTCCTGCTGCTTCCACTGACACCCTTTTACTGGAATAGACTGACTGGGCTTGGCTGAGGGCAACCCAGAGGGGGCGCTGCCGGGCAGCTGGGGGCGTCCCAGGGGGCAGGACTGAGTTCTCAGTAGCAGACACTCTGTACAGTTTTTTCAATCCCTGTTTTTGAATAAATATTCTGAGACCAGGAAGCGGTGAAACATTGTGGGTATTGGCAAAACCTCAGCAACTGGGTGCAGAGGGCCCCAGAGTACCCCCATCTGTGAACCCACCAGCCCTAGTTCTGGGGCTTCAGGGCCCTCTGGGGGACACATCCACCCTCCTGCCGCTAGCACCAAACTGCTCCCGTGGTTGTCTGGGCGTGTTAGAAGTTGATGGAGGAGACCCAGTGGCTTTGTCCAGTCTCTCCTCTGTGCGTGCAGGGAGGTCCTCCTGAGGGTGATTCGCCACTGCTTCCTCCTGCTGCGGCTGTAACCTGGCCCAGCCCTGCTTGGCCGGGCCCTGCGGCTGTGACCCCTGAGGACCCTCTTTGGGGCCCTACCCACCTCTGCCCCTTCCTTGGCCTGGGGACCATCCATGAGTGTCCAGACCACCTAAGGTGGGGAAGCCCTTTGAGATGGTCCAGCACACAGATGGGGAAAATGAGGCCTGGAGAAGGGTCTGTCTGCCCGCAAGGCCACGCAGAGTTGGGCCCAGAACCCAGGACTCCTAGTTCCCAGAAGCCTCTGGGCCTCACCAGGTTGCAGCCTCTCTTACTGCCGTTCCTGAGCCAGAAGCCTCAGGGCACCTGCCGTCACCTGTGCAGCAGGCTGGCCGGTCCCCTTTTTAATGCCACCCAACTTTCTCCGTCCCAGCTCAGTGTATGAGACAGATCTCTCAGGTGGCCTTTGGCATGCTGAGGCTCTCGCCTCCAGCCAAACCCGGCTCTTGTTCCGGTGCCTCCGAATGGCCTAGGGCACGGCCCTCTGGAGGTCCCTTGAGGTGCTGCAGGAGCGCCCGCGGGTGCCAGGTGCGCAGAGTGCAGGCCCGCGGGCGCCGAGGCAGTGCTTGCCGCGCAAGGCGGCCCAACGCCCGGCGCACGGGGCGCTGCAGCAGGCCGTACAGGAAGGGGTGAGCCGCGAAGGCTGAGTAGGCTACCCAGGTGACAGCCGTCTCGGCCTTCGCGGCCTGCGCAGCGGGAGCCAGGCAGGCACAGCCATAGGGCAGCCAGCAGGCTGCGAATTGGCCCACGGCCAGCGCGGGAGCCAGGGCTGCTTTGCCCCCGGGCAGACGCGGCCGGAGGGCGGGTAGGACAGAGAGGCGGCTGTCCAGGGAGTCAGAGCGCAGCCGAGCCCCGCGCGCGGGCGGCGGAGGCCGCAGGGCAGCGCGGCGCGCCACCAGGAAGATACTGCCATAGGCGGCGAGCAGCAGGAGGGCGGGCAGCACGAAGGCCAGCAGCGCCCAGAGCGGCCGGAAGGGACCGAGGCCCCCGGCCAGGACGGAGCAGCGGGCCGGGGCCGGGGGCGGTGCGGGCGGCGGCCCGAGCAGGGAGAGCGCGCCCAGCAGCACCGCTGCGGCCCACACGGCCGTGAGCACCAGGGAGGGCGCGGGCCGCGCGCCGGGCCGCAGCGGGTGCACTATGAGGCGGCAGCGCGCGAGCGCCAGTGCGGCCACGCCGAGCGTGCAGGCTGGCAGCAGCGCGGCGGAGAGGAAGCGCGAGGCGCCGCAGAGCACGGGGCCCAGGCGCTCGCGGCCCAGCCCGGGCGGCGGCGCGGCCAGCAGGCCCAGCGGCATGATGGAGGCGGCCGCCAGCAGGTCCACAATGCACAGGTGCATCAGGTAGAGCGCGTCGCGCAGCCCCGGCGTGCGCAGCACCACGACCAGCAACGCGCCGTTGCCCAGAAGTGCTGCTGCTTCCACCACAGCCGCCAGGATCAACCCCATGGAGCCTGTGACCTCTGTAGCGTTCAGCCTTGTGGAGTTGGCCATCTAGCGCTCAGGCTTCACTCTGTGCTGGGATTCGGAGAGCGAAATGGAACGGCCCTCCATCCCCCATTCCCACCACCCGTCCCTTTCTCCTCTGGCCCCTCACCTCACAGGCTGCCCAGGCTCTGGCTCTGCTGCCCAGGCCGCCATCCTCTTGGGGGCTTGGCCAGCCCCATGGAGGGCTGCAAGGCTGAGGCTATGGCTCTCCCCGCTGCGCCAGCAGCTCAGCCCTTGCTGGAGATGGTACTGGCTGTCACTCTGATGTTGGCCTTTACAGCCACAGAGCTAGTGGGCAAGGGAGGGGCAGGGCCTGGCACCAGCCCACTGGGTCCTAGCAGCTGCCGGCTGGAGGCTGGAGGCCTCCGCTGTGAAAGTGCCTGTAGAGGGGCCCAGAGCAGGCCCAGGCTGGGGTCTAGTGCCAGGGTGGTAGGGCGTGGAAGGTGGAAGAAGCCTGGGTTCTCTGCCTGTCTCTGGAGGAGCACATCTCTCTCCTTCGGGCAGCCTGCCCCACCCTGTGGTTCTCCTGCGTGTGACCCTGGCCCCTGGACCTTGGGGTACTGGTTCCGTTATCGCTGCAACCTAAGAGTGGGAGCAGCTTCCTGCTGTTGCTGATCTGTGGGTTCCCTCACCATCCTGCTTTGTAGCTCAGTCCCTTTTGGGTGTCACAGTCCTCTTGTCCAGAACACCTGGAGCAATTTCACCTTGGCTGACAGGGTCTCCACTGACACATGCCCTGCAGTGTGTCTTCTGCACAGTGGCCCAAGTGCGTCCCTGTATAAACAAATCGGTGGGGCCATGGCCCTGCTCTCATCCCACCGGGAAAGAGGTTCCCGTAGTCAGAATGGGTCCCTCCAGTGCTCTGACTGCAACCTCCTCCTCACCTCCTCTGCTCGCAGCCATAGCAGTCATCCTGCTGGCTGCTCACACCTCAAACGGGTTGCCACCCCAGGATCTTTGCATGTGCTCTTTTCTCTGTCAGACACCCTGCCTCAGCACAGAGCAGGGCTGGCCCCTCACCTGATTCAGGGCTCTGCTGGAGAGAGGCCTTCATCGGCCGTTGGTCTCTTGTGGGGCCGTGCCACCTCCTCATCACCAATCCTTTAATCCTGCTTCAGTTGTCTTCCTGGCAGTTCCCCTGCCCAACGCCATGTTTCCTATCTGTGCGTGTGCTTGTTTAGAGCCTGTCTGACTGGAACACCAGCCCCCCAAGAGCAGGGACCCTGCTGTGTCTTGCTCACCGTGTGCCCCTAGGCCCCGTCCCAGGCACATGGTCAGCATCAGTGCAGATCTTGGCGGCAGAGACCAGGCTTGGGGCCTGCAGGTGGAGTCTTGTTCTGCTGAGATTTAAAGGGCCCCAGCCTAATTCTCCATGATTCATAGGAGAAGGCTGGTGCCCAGATGGGGGAGGAGTGTGTCCCAGATCATGCAGCTGAGTTGTCCCTGAAACCCAGGTCACCTGCTTCCTAGGCTCTGTCCACAGCTTGAACTTGGGTATTCCCCTCTCAGAGTGAGGAGGGATTTGGAGGTTTTTGTTCAGAGGGAAGAGAGGGCCTTGGCCTTGTCCCTGCTCAGTTAGGCCTGCAGGTCTGGTAGCCCCCGAGCCACCAGAGCCTGGTGAGGGCTCAGCAAGGCCAGGCAGGGAGCACAGAGAAGACAGTGGACCGGGGGCAGCAGTAGGCGGGGACAAGGACTAAGGTGGGTTGGAGACTGCCTGCTCCTCCAAACAATTTAACTCTATTAAAACACTTTGTAGCTTATCTGTTATTTATTGTTTTTTAACTTGCCAGAAGAAATGAATAAAGGCACTGGCTGATGTGACTCAGTGGATTGAGTGCGGGTCTGTAAACCAAAAGGTCGCGGGTTCGATTCCTGGTCAGGGCACATGCCTGGGCAACAGGCCAGGCCCCGAGTTGGGGGTGTGAGAGAGGCAGCCAGGTGATGTTTCTCTCCCTCTCTTTCTCCCTTCCTTCCCCTCTCTGTAAAGATAAAATAATAATAAAATATTTTAAAAAGAGAGAAAGCAATGAAGGAGGATGAAGGAGAAACTAATGACGCTGGCTTCCTACGGCAGGTGGTGGGAGCAGAAGGGAAGGGCCTGGGGCTGCACACCCCTCTGAGCACAGCTCTTTGTATAGGTTGGACTTTTTGGAACTATTTTAATGTTCTATGTGTTGAAAAAAAAATACATCAGTGAAAATGAGGAAAACCCCCTAAAGGTGAATATAAGCAGAAATGAATGATGCAGATAACTGTACTTGAACAACAAAATAATTTGGAAAAAAAAAAAAGAACGAACCTACTTGTATTTCAAATGAACAACAGCCACAGTGGAGGGAGTGAATGGCTGGTCCGAGTAACCCATGAGCTGTCTCCGACTGGTCGGCCTCGGTGTAAAGACGAACAGAGAATCTCGAAGAAGCTTCCAGAAAGCACGAACCCTGCTTAGAACACTCAGTCCTCACCATGGCACGAGTATAGCAATTCCGAATCTCTTTTCTGTGCAGAACAGGGCAAACAGGTAGACAGGCTGGCGTTGCTGCACGCCGAGGTGCCTCCTGTCGGAGAATAAACGTGGAACTGGGGAAGAATGAGACAGCCGTGAGCCATTGGTGGGAGCTGGAGAAATGGATGTAGAGAGAGGTGTGTGTTTTGTGCATGTACGCCCTTCCTGGCTTTTTGCTACAAGGGCTTAGAAGAGCATCCAGTACCAAGAGCATCCCTTCTGTCTGGAAACCAGATTTTAAATACCATTTCCTGCTCTAGGGAAGTTGGGCTCCTTGGAGAAATGGCTGATCAGGATTCTGCAAGCGGAGCCTGGAACACCTTTGATGCCAGGAAATAGGAAGTGCTCAGAAGTAATGCAGACACAGCAGTCAGCTTGAAGGACCTTCTACAGGCCACATCTGTGACAATCTGAGGCTCAGAGTAAATATGTACAGATCGCTGATTACAAGTGGGGCAGCTGGTCACTTTCAGGGGAGAGACCTGGTGCAGCAGCTGACTTAGGTGATCAAAGTTAGTTCAGGTCACCAACAGAGGGACGCGTCCCTCCTGCCAGAATGCCCCGAGAAGTCACGCATGTGGGGTCCCCCCAGACGGCAGCAGCCGAATCTAATCCTGACAAGACATGAGAGAAACCGAGACTGAGAGACCCAGTGAGACAACGGGCCTGCACCCTTCGGGGCTGCAGAGCACGCCCAGTCGTGGAGGGAAGAATGAAAAGGCCGAGATGGGTTTCAGACTGAAGGAGAGTAAAGAGACAAGACGAGGAGATGCCGTGGGTGACCCCCCAGCTGGGTGCCGTGCTGCCCCAGCACCCACATCCTTGTGTCTGGTAGGGCCGCCCTGGGCGCTCATGGGCATCCTTTCCCGAGAGCAGAGCTGGCCCCTGGGGCTGTGCAGGTGTAAGATCCTCCGATGCGAAGGCAGGGGCAGGGCTTGGTCTGCCTGGCCCCGTCTGGGCTACCAGACAGGATCGCCAGGTGGGGCCCTCAGGGACTGAAGGTTCTGAGTTGATGGTGGGGGGTGCCTTTGAAGGCTCAGTGATCAGAGCAGGTGGGTGTGGCAGTGGTGGATGCAGTTGGACCAGGGTGGGTGAAGCAAGTGTGGGGCTGGAGCTGCCGGGTGCTCTGGTGGGTCACTGTGGGGAGAAGGGGGGCCCAGGCTTGTGCAGCCGCGGTACAAAGAAGCAGAGTCTGGGATGAGCGAAGACAGTGTTTAATGAGCTTGCCTGTGTGGGACTGAGGTTCAGCCTACATCGGTGACCACACAGCCAGGGCCGGGATGGATGGCCCAGATGGGTGTGGGGTCTGCCCACTCTCACCCTGCGCCCCTCTACCTACACAGCCGGGAAAAGGTGCACCCACAGCCCAGTGGTGCTGTCAGTCCATCACGCCCGTAGGCTTTGGGGTGAGACTCTAGGGCTGCAGCTTGACTACGGCTGGGGAGGGAGTGGGGATCACTGTCATGGACACTGCAGGGAGATGTGGGGGCAAGCAGGGGTGACTTGAGGGTGCCAGAGGTGGGCAGGAAGCTGGAGGCTGACAATCTCTCTCCAGGCAAGGCTGGGCCCGGGGAGGGCACGCAGCTCAGAGGCGCACCTCCAGCAGGTAGCGCAGGCGGCACTGGCTCTCCTGGTAGATGAGGTATTCGCTCTGTGAGAACGAGGAACCGCTGAACTCGGGGCAGGGCGTGGGCTGGCCCTGGGGCACCACCACTCGCTGGCCATCCAGCTCCAGCTCGGTGTCCTGGGTTGGATCTGCAGGGTACAGCCGGGGCCAAAGGGGACGCCAGGGTCACTCACTGGTCCTTGACCTTACCAGGAAGTCCCGCCCCCCCATGCTGTCTGCTTCTGGCACAGGGCCTGCCAGCTAATTCTCACCTTGCCAACCCCCAAACCACTGTGCAGGCTGGGCTTTCCGCCTGGACTACCCCGACCCATTGCTCCACCTGGGAAACACCCACTCATCCTTCAATGCGAGATGACACCTCTCCTTTGAAGTCCTCCTGGATACCCGGGAACGATTTGTTGAATGGCACGGTGAAATGCTGCAGTGAGGACGCATGCTGCTTTTGCTCCTCTGTGCAGCCCCTTTTCTGCTTGCTGCTCCCTGCACGCACCCTGGTCCCCTGTCTCAGGCCCACTGCCATGGGCAGGCCTGTGCAGCTTCTCAGGCCTGGGACTCACCAGGCTCGGTGTGGCCTCGGGCGATGACACTGTCAAAGCCGGGGGGTGGCTTCTTCAAGCTGGGCTCGTCCATGGTGATGTGGTGCTCTCTGCCAAGTGCCACCTCGCCCAGGAACATGTAGCCGATGCGGTGGTTCCCACAGGACATGCCTGTAACTGGGGGCCACAGGGAGGCTCAGGTGGGGCTGCTTGGCCCCTGGCCCGACTCCCCGGGCCCCTCTCTGCCGCACTGTTAGCCCCTCTGCCTGGCTGCCCCGGCACGGACAGAACCCACTCCTCCTCCACCCTTAGAACACTCCCCTTGCCCGGCCACACTGCCTCCCGTCTGTCCCCCACTCCTGGGCTCCCAGGGCCAGGCCTCTGCACCTCCCGCTGCCCTCACCGCAGTCAGTCAAGGCCTCCCAGTGACCGAATCCGGGGTGGGGCGCTTTTCTCCTCGACCCGCTTGCTGGCTTTGCCCCTGGCACCCTTTTCCCCTAGACTGGGCCCCCTTGGCTGGCTCTCCTAGGGCCACCTTCCCCTCTTTCTTAGGCTCCTCTGCCCCTCTGCCAGACAGACCCCTTGGTCTTGGGCAACCTTGGACATGCTAGAACTTCAACCCTTCTGTCCTTGGACCTTGCTGCCTTGTCTGGGTGAGTGGCGGTGTCTCCAATGAAGGGGTCAGCCTGGGCTGGGGACCCAGTCTGGAGAGGTCACCTCAGTGAGGGCTACGCTGGACAGAAACCTGGGGGTCATTAGAGTTGCCTTCGACCCTGTCTTCCCCACATGCTGCCACTCCACCCCACATATCCCTTTCCCGGATTCTCTCCACCCCCACACCCACGCCCTGGCCTGGGTGCCCCCACCTCTGCCTGGTGATTCCACTGCCTCCCTGTAGCCTCCAGCATCGCCACCCTGCCCAGAGCTGCAGCCACTGAGGTCCAGCTACATCCACGTCCAAACGGGCACCCCCTGCTCTCTGGATGAGGCCCTCTTGTCCCCAAGTCCCTAGCCACTGCCCACATAGGCCTTTGTCTGAGCTTTCCTATCAGGCTGGGCTTGGAGGTCCCGACCTGCCACAGCCTCCCAGCTTCTGGGCCACTGGCTACTTGCTTTACCTTAAAGGGTCATCGCTCACCCCATCAGGTCTGGCTGACATGCTCACTCTGTCCTCACCGCCTTCTCTAGGAAGCTGTCCCTGAGTCCCCTCAAATCCCAGGATGCTCCACTGAGTGCTCTGGTCAGTCACTATTCAAGGATTCCTCTCCTGGATCCCCCTCAAACTGGGTGAACACCAGGCCCAGCCCTCCGCAGTCCCCATGCCCACAGGGACTGGGCCCGAGGAGCCACTCACCGTAGCCTGCTGACTTGCTGTTCTCTGAGGCAAAGTAGATGCCCTTGCCCACTCGGCCACCAGAATGTGGCATGATGCGGAGCCCGCTGGTGAGGATGGCGGCCACCACCGCCACGTTGGTGCCATGCCAGAGCAGCCTCCGGTTACCCAACTTGCAGTGGGCCTGGAACTGATCTCCCTGGGTGGGGTGGGGAGAAACCGGGGAGCCACATCATGCCAGCATGGGACCCCTCCCTGCTGATCCGAGGGGCCCACTGGGGCCTGGGCCTCTGGCCACTTGCATGCTCAATCCCACGCTTGCCAGCCCCAGGGCTGCTGGGAACCGGTCAGAGTTGCGGAGATGGTCCAGCAAGGGACACACAAGATGACCTGGCGGTCATCTCAAGAGTCAGGGCAGTGACAGGGGAGGGCACTGGGGGACGTCCCTTACCTCCCCTTCTCGGTTCACTTTCCAGACGTGCTGAAGAGCAGGGCACCTGTAGTTGTTGCCGGTCTGTTTTAAGTAGGTGTGGATCACCTGCGGGGAGAGCAGAAGTGGGGTGTCGAGGGCAAGAGACATATGGATGAACCCTCCAAGCTCTCAACAAGCCCTAAAGACTTAGGGAGAGGGGACCAAGGGTGAGGGACTCCCCTGGGCACCTTGAGGGCAGATGGGCAGAGGGGTGGTGCCCACTCCTCCCCCAGCTCCTCCTGGGGCTCAGCCCACCTTGTACTCAGGCGCCTCTGGGTCCAGAAGCTGGAGCTGGCACTTGAGGAGCTGGTAATCTCGGTCCACTGGGTGTGGCACCTCCTCCACCCTCTCCTCCTCCTCGGGGGCTGTCTGCAGGCTCCGGGCCAGCTCGATGTCAGCCAGAACCTAAGGTGACAGGCACTGGCAGCTTGTCTGTCCACGTGACCTCCTGCCTCTGCTCTCCTTCCCACATGACCGGCACTGTGGCCACCCGACTTGTCTGTCCACCTGTTCACCACCACCCCATCCATCACAGTCCTGCTCTCTGGGCATGTTGGCCATCTGCCCCCCGCGTGTCCTTTGCATAATCTGATCGGTATCCCCACTGCCTGCCCACCTGCCAGCCCTCACCAGCAGCATGTCCTTCTTGGCCTGCAGAAGCTCCAGGGAGCTGATGGGCGGGGGCCGGCTGCGGCCGAAGTTGTGGGGAATGACAGTGTAGAAGTGGGAGGACAGCTCCTCCAGGCTGGGGCCCCCAGCAGTGGGGGCTCTCAGGGCTGCCTCCAGGGTCTCCAAGGCCTCGAAGCCCCGTGCAATCTGCTGCTTGCTCAACTTTCCCAGGGGCATCTTTTTCACATCTAGGGGGCGGGGGAGTGGGGAGACTCAGCCCCCTGGCACTCCCTGGCTGGCCCCTTGGCACCCTGCCTGGCCCCTGCCCTCACCCAGGTTCATGAGGGCCATGGCGTCACTGAACATGTCCTTGCTGAAGATGTTGGTAATGAGCTTCTGTGTGGCTGCGTCCAAGGCGCAGGGCCGCACCCGCTGAGACACGATCCTCACTGGGCCTCCGTCAACCTAGGGGCAGAGGGTGGATATAGGGGCCAGGAGCAGGGCCTGACCAAGGCCAGAGAGCAGAAGTCTGTGGCAGGGTGGCAGAGCTGGGCAGGGGCAGTGGCCAGGCGGCTGGGTCCCCGTCCCCTTCCTCAGCCCGGAGCCCAGCTACTTCACCTTCACCACAGCTTCCTGGGCATCGTCCTCGCCCTGCACTTCGATCAGCGTGTACTTGCCGGGATGAGCCACAAAGCGGTCCCGCTCTGCCCAGTTGTTCTTGGTCTTGTCCCGAAACTTCTTCTCAAAGTCCTTCTTTGCATCGTCCAGTGAATCGAAGTGGCTGAGTTTTGACTGGCCCACCTCTCCCTGCAATCAACAGCCTTCAAGTGCGTGCCCCATGCCGTGCCCACCGTAACACCTGTGGGCCTCTGTCCAGCCAGGCCCTGTGCCAAGCCCTGAGATGGTCAGCACCTGCAGCAGGGGTGTCAAACTCACTCTCACTGGGGCCATATCAGCCTCACAGTTGTCTTCAAAGGGATGAAATAATTTTAGGACTGTCTAAATGTAACTACTCCTTAAGTGTTAACGAGTTGAAATGACATTCGGCCCTTTGAAGGCAACCTCGAGGCTGATGTGGCTTCTGGTGAAAATGAGTGTGACACCCCTGACGTGCAGCCTTTCGACCTGAGAGCTGTGTGGACCCTGGGCAGCAGGGGGCAGTGCTGAGCAGGGAGAGGGGAGGGGAGGCCAGTGGGGGAGGGACAGGGCGGGTGGGCACTCACTACGCGGCCCCAGCGGTTCCAGCAGGCGAAGCGGCCACCGTCCTCCAGCAACTGGATGACGTAGAACTTGTTGTTGTTGCTCCCAATGTTGGTCTGGTTCAGGGTGCAGTCATAGTCTCCATGCACCTGGGCCTGAGGGCGCATGGGCAGGGCAGGCTGGCGTGGGCTGCCCTCGGGTGGGCAAGAGACCCGGCTGCACCCTGGCAGGGCTCGGACTACCCTGGGCCATCACAGGAAGCCCTGGGGGACGAAGTCTGAGGGAACGTGGCTGAACTGGGGCTGTGGAGGGAGATTCTGGAAAGACTCGGCTGTGCCCTGGGTCGGGGAATTGAGGGACACGTGTTTCTGCCCCAGAGGTCTCCTAGGGACACCACCCTGCTCTGTGAGGGATCTCAGGGGGACACAGCCCTACCCTGTGGCATAGGTTTGAGGGTGCATAGGCGAGCCATGGGGAGACCTGGGAGTCGGAGCCTGCCTTGAAGGGTGGCAGGAGGAGGCCAGAGAAGCTCAGGGGCCTGCCCTGCAGCCTGAAGAGCAGACACAACCTGCCTAATGGAATGCGAGGCAGCCCTGCCTGACCTTGGGGGTCTGGGGAGACCACAGCCGACTTGGGGACTTGGAGCTGTGTGACCAGAGCTAAGCCAAACTGGGGAGGAGCGGCTCTGAGTGTATTTGTATCTAGGAGGGAGTAGGCTCCATGCCTGGCTGGGGCCTACAGCTCACCTGGGTCCCGGGACTGCGGCTGAGGGGACACTCGGGGTCCACTCGGACTACACGCTTTTCTGTGGGTGCAGCTCTGAGGGCCTCAGCAGTAGAGCGGAAGCTGTCCTCCTCTGCCCCCTGCCGTCCCTTCTTCTTCTCAGGGCCCTCACCCTGAACAGTGGACTTGCGCTTGGGAGCCATAGCTGTGTTGGGGCACCGAGAGGGGCTTCAGGGTTCCATGGCAGCTGCACTCCACCTGGCTGGTACAGCACCAGTGTGCCCCACGCTGGGTTTGTTTTTGGTGAGCGCCCACCGCCTCCCCTCCCTCCATGTCCCAGTCTCAGCCCCAGACCAAAGCCAGTTATCTCAACCCAGACACGCCCCTGTGCCTGATGTCAGGGGCAGGGCCAGGACCCTGTCCAGTCTGCCCACTCTGGTCAGGGAGGGGTGGTTCCCTCCCCTCTCTGGTTGTGCAGGTTGTCCAGGGGGTGCAGAGAGTGAAAGGAGAAGCTTCTCTCTCACTTATGGGACCTTCTGCCCTCCAGAGCACTCTCTGGGCTCTGCCTGCTCCTCCCACTTCTCAGCCACCTCGGACTTGGCATTGGTGCTGGGCTGAGTCATCCTAGCAATGGAGCTGAGTGGGCAGTGGCGGCCGGGGCAGCACCCCCGGGGCCAGATCTGTTCCTCCAGAGCTCGGGACCCAGTGACGCAGAAACCCTCCCCATTGAGCTCAGTAGTCCTGGGCTGTCAGCCAGGGTCCCAGACCAGTGGCCTTGAATTGCCAGTGTAACAAGGAAAGTACCTCCCTGCCCTGCCCTTCAAAGGGCCATGGACAGGGCCATGGGCACTCACCTAGGAGAAGCAGGGTCCTGGGAGAGATGGCCCTTGGTCCCCAGTATGAGGACCTCCCACGGCCTTCCCAGTTCTGGGGCCCTCTCTAGCAATCTGCTGTAAGCCTAGGCGTGACTATGGGAGGGACTTCCTGACAATCGCCAGAGGCGGAGGAAAACTCGAGTTGTGGTGGAGTAGTATTTCAGCTATTTGGCCACGAGTAGGGTGAGTCAAAGGCTGGGTCAGGTCATAGCGTGCGGCCTGTCCCATACATGTGTGGGCACTTCATCGGGACACTGCCAAGGCCCAGAGGACTAACGCACTGTTAGGGCTGCTCCTTTGGCCTGAGGCATCCCATGCGTGTCCACCGGTTGCCCAATGACCTTTGGCCAAGGTGCAGGCACTGCCTTCCTTTATCTAGTGCTGCCTGGATGCCCCCGGTGCCCCGTCGGATATCTAGTGCCAGACTTGGTACACCCTTGTCCACGCCCCTAACAGGGTGGGGTCCTGTTCTGCGTCTCCGAACCCCGCATCTCTGGCGCCCTCCAGCGTCCAAGGGGCGAAAACGCAGAGACGGCTCCTTGTTCGCCCCGCCTTAGACATCCCCCTACGTAGAGGTGCGCACGCGCTGCAGCTTAGGCCTGAAGAACCCGGAACAGGCTGTTTCCCATTGAGTCCCGCGCAGGAGCCAAAGGGAGGTTTAGGAGGCGTGGCCACGGGCATTTACCCGCTGAGTGATTGGGGGCGTGGCATAGCCCACCACACCACCCAATGGGGCCGCAGGAGGCGGGGCCCGCAGTTCAGTGAGGGCCTATCAGGACGCGTAGTCTTGCGAGACTTCCTGGGTTCCGCCGCCACGTGAGTGCCCCGGCGGCTGCTGCAACACACACGGTGGTCAGCATGCCGGCGACAGCGGTGGCTCGGAAGCGGGGGAAGCCGGCCTCGGGGGAGCGGGCTGGTGCGGGAGCTGGCAAGCGGCGGCGGAAGGTGAGCACTCGTTTTTGAGAGCCGGGATCAGACCTGCTCCTGGGACCACCTTCATCCCCTCCTTTCCCCTCTTCCGCCCCCTCGACCCACTCCACGACCTTTTTCCCGGGACTCCATCTGGAGTCAGCTTCGCTTCTCTGACCGCTGGCCAAATCCTGGACTGCCGTTCCCAGTCCCAGGGCTCTCGACTGACCGGAACGGGCCTTTGGTTAGTGCCGGAGTGGTCGGGACCCCTGACCTGTGAAGGGATCGTTCTCGTATATGTCCCAGGCCGACTCTTCTGGGGACAAGGGCAAGTCCAAGGGCGGCAGCAAGATGAATGAGGAGATCTCCAGCGACTCTGAGAGTGAGAGGTGAGCTCTGTTTTTCTGCTTAGTGATAGGGAGCGCTGAGGCCTATGGTGCATGGACGTCTCAGAGAGTGACCTCCCCCGGCCCTTGACTCACAGGCCTTGGCTCTTTTCTCCAGTTTCTGATCTTGAGAAGCCTCATCTCCTTCCCCGCGGGGTCTGTGTGTGGAGAGGACCCCCCAGCCCCAACTGGAGACCAGGGCGGTCGCTCTGGCACATGGCAGGGTGGTAGGGAGCTGAGTCCAGGCTGCACTGACTTGGAAGGGGAAGGGGATGCAAGAAATGCTGGCTAGTTCTTCACTCCCTTTTCCACGATTTCACAATTACTGGTCACCCCCTGGCTGGCAGCAGAGGCCAGGCACTGGCTTCCCTTTTGAGAGCATGGAGGTGAGCAGGCAGGTGAAGACCGAAAGAGTGGTAATGGGATGTCTTACCTCTGTGTGTTCTGGGAAGAGACGAGGGGCATTTGAATAGGGCCTGGAGAGATGAGGAGCCCCTCATGGAGAGGCAGGGAAGGCATCGGGGGATCAGAGGACAGTGTAGGGTGTAAGTGTGCCAGAACGGGAGGTGGGGGGATGGAAGTCCAGGTGGTGGGTGCATCCAGCTTTCGGAGGGCTTTGAACACCTCCCTGGTCCTGTCTGGTGACAGGGTTTCTGAGGGGGCCAGCAGAGCATCAGGCCAGGCCTTGTGGCACAGAAGTCCTCGTACCCGGGATCCCGGTGCCTGCCTTAAGTGTTGGCTTTGGACATTCTGCTTCTCAACTGACGATGTTTCGGCCTGACCCTGCTCACAGGGGACTTAGGAGTCCTTGCTTAGTCCTGAGGTTACGTGGGTACGTGGGTGGGTGGGTGCCAAGCCCTCTGGTAAGCACTTTTAAGTGGCTTTAAAGTGTGTTGTGAGTGAGATGCCTTAGACACAGAAGAGTGGATGAGACTCATTTGTACTGCAGAGCTTGGTGAGGACATGATGACCTCTGGGCACTCACCACTCAGGTTACCAGCTCCATCATTGGCAGCAACTTACGAGCCCCAGTTGCCGTTCCTGACTCGAATTACTCGTTTCTTTGCTTTCCTCCTTTCCTTCGTTTTTCTCCTTCTGTTTTTCACTTTCTCATTCAGTTCTAACTTACATGTAGTCACATCCACCTTTTTTTAGAGGACAGTTCTGTGAGTTTGACAGGTGCATACCACTGTGGAGATACAGAATGTTTTCATCACCCTCCTAAATTCCCCCTGCTCTTTCGTAGCCAGTTCTCCCCATCCCCAACTCATAACCACTGTCCCTAGAGTTTTTCTTTTCCGGTATGTCATGTGGGTGGAATCATAGAGTGTATACTTCCCTTAGCTTTCTTTCTTTCTTTTTTTTTTCCCCCAGCATTCAAAATCTTTTTATTTTTTAATTTTTTAAAGATTTTATTTATTTATTTTTAGAGAGGGAAGGGAGGGAGAAAGAGAGAGAGAGAGAGAGAGACATCAATGTGTGGTTGCTGGTGGCCGTGGCCTGCAACCCAGGCATGTGCCCTGACTGGGAATTGAACCTGCGATGCTATGGTTCGCAGCCCGCGCTCAATCCACTGAGCTACGCCAGCCAGGGCCCCCTTAGCTTTCTTTGGAGTTCTGTCTGGTACATGTGAACCCCTAAACAGGATTGGTTAGTCTGGGTAAACTGAGTAGAAGTTCTGACTTTGGGTTTGTAAAGGGCTGAAAGTAGTAAGGTCTCTGGAGCGTGGTCTGGCCTTGAGAGTGCCAAGGTCCTTTCTGGGAAAGTCATGGGCAAGGTCAGGATTGAGTCCTGGAAACCAGTCAGGGCACCCGACAGGGACCAGGTATCTGCAAGCGTGTGATCAGGAGCACGGGCTGCCCTGGATTTTCTGCTCCTGTGTGCCTGCGACCTTCCCGCACCTCCCAGGAGCCAGTTAAAGGAGGGCTTGTCGTGAGTACAGGAGTGTGCCAGCGGGTGCAGGGGCCCGGGCATAGAGGGAAGGTGGGAACTTCACCAGCAGTAGGTCAAGCCAGGCACAGTGAGGCCCCCCTGGAACCCGGTCCTTAGGACAGAGGGTGGTGCCGTGGCAGTGAGGTGGCGCAGACGCCATGTGTCTGCCTCTCAGGCCTTTGCCTCGGATCTGGGCTGGCTGCTCCCCCCGGTTGAGGCGGGGGTTGTGCAGGGGGCTCCTTTCCTGCTCTGCACGTTGGGCCTCCTGTTTCCTGTCTTGGGCCGACCTCGTTCTTCGCTTACCCTGCTATTTGATGAGCTCATCCTCTATCCTTTTATTTAATTTTCTTAAGATTTATAAATTTAGTTTTAGAGAGGGGAAGGGAGAGAAACATCAACGCGTGGTTGCCTCTGGAGCGCCCCCTTCAGGGAACCTGGCCCACAACCCCTGCATGTGTCCTGACTGGGAATTGAACCAGTGACCCTTTGGTTTGCAGGCCGGCACTCAGTCCACTGAGCCGCACCAACCAGGGCTCATTCCCTATCCTTAAAAGAGGGAGAAAGGACCCATCCTGTGGCCTTTGGGACAGCTGACAATGTCTTCAGTTGTCATGATGGTGTGACTGGCGTGGGTTTCCAGGGGTTAGCATTCTCCTTTAGAGTTTTTTGTGTGTGGCACATGTGTCTTCTTACTCTCAGGGTTCCTGTTGAGAGGTCTGTAGCCCTTTGGGCTCCTGGCTCTTGATACATGACCTGATTTTTCTCGGGAGCCTGCAGAGCTGAGAGATCTCACTGTGGTCCCTTTGGGTTTGGGTCTATTTTCACGCTTGTGTCAGGCAGTGAGTGGGCCTTTTGTATTCTGTGCGTGTAAGTATTGGCTATGAGGGCTGGCAGGGGGAGCAGCTGGGGGCACGGTCCTAGAAGCTGGAGGAGTGGGGTGAGCACCCTCAAACCCAGTCCCCCCGGCCCACAGCCTGGCTCCAAGGAGGGCAGAGGAGGAGGAGCAGGAGGAGCTGGAGGAGACCGCCCAGGAGAAGAAACTGCGCTTGGCCAAGCTCTACCTGGAACAGCTGAGGGAGCAAGGTGAGCCCGTGAGCTGGGCTGGGGAGGGGCGGAGCCTGCGCCCAAGCCCCCCTGCTGCAGCCCCAGCCCCTGCCCCTGCCTGGGGACTGGTGCAGGCTCCCAGCGTGCTGCAGGGGCTGCTGGCGCTGGCCACCCTGTGGGAGTGTGGCTGGAACTCTAACAGGCTTTAAGGGGACGGCCAGACCTTCAGGGGGCTTCAGACAGATCTGATCAGCAAAGGCAGGCCGTGGGCAGGAAGAGACATCAGGCCCTTCCCCCTTCACCTGAGGCAGCCTGAACTTCCCCTGGGATACCACCCAAGTGTTTGGGGCCCAGGACCGAGGTGGTGGGTGGGGTGGGGATGGGAAGGGAGAAGCGGCGTCTTGGCCCAGGTTGACCTGGTCTGGTCTGCCCTTCGCAGAGGAGGAGAAGGCTGAAGCTCGAGAGTTCGAGGAGGACCAGGTGGCGGGGCGCCTGAAGGAGGACGTGGTGCGTGGGGCGGGGTGGCGCTGGGGGGAAGGGGTGGGGCTGGTCTGCCTCGTGGGACCTCATGCTTGTCCTCTGTCTGCAGCTGGAGCAGAGGGGCAGGCTGCAGAAGTCGGTGGCGAAGGAAGTGAGTGGGCAGTGCACTTGGTATAAGATTGGAGGGTACTGGGGTCCCTCCTTGGTTGGTGGCAGATGGCTCGGCCGGGGACTCAGGCTGTGGGTTCTCTGAGAACATGGTGAGCACTTGGACAGATAGGGTCAGCTCAGGGCTTGGTCCCCTTGCAGCCCTGGGTGGGTGCTTCTGGGCGGGGAGGCGGGGAGGGTGTGGGAGCAGGTGGGGGCCTCCCTGCCCCAGTCGCAGTGACTCCGCCTGCCCGCCCAGATCCAGGCCCCATCCCTGGGCGACATTCGAGTTTTGCGCGGCCACCAGCTCTCCATCACATGTTTGGTCATCACCCCTGACGACTTGGCCATCTTTTCCGCCGCCAAGGACTGCACCATCATTAAGTGTGAGTGAGTGCCTGGGGGTGGGGGCGCTGGTCTGGGAGGAAGGAGGGATTGGCAAGCTAAGCCCTGGTGGGGAAGCTTCTAGAGGTAGGTTTGCTTCCACGGAAGTGTTTCTGGGTGACAGTGGGTGCTTCTGCCCTGGAGCAGGGCTCGTGAGCTTCCTGTTGCTGTCATCGGAGACGAGTGAGCAGAGGCAGGATGGTGACCTAACGGGGGTCCGTGCTGTTGGTGGGCGTCTGGGCGAGGGTGCCTGAGGCTCACACTGCCCTGGGATTGAGCTCCAGGTCCTCCCAGCTCCTGGCCTCCTCCCCCAGAGCGTGAATAGGAAGCACTCGAACCACTGGCCCCAAAGCACTTTCCTCTCCCTTCCCTTCTGGGCTTCCTGGCTGCCCCTTTGGGTCATTGCTTCCACTTAACAGACAAGGTGGCCTGCCCAGGGGCTCCGAGTGGCTGAGCCAGCTCTGACCTGGGCCGAGACTTTTCTTGTGGTCCCATGCTGCCCTCGGTGGGGAGGTCGCCAGCCCGTCCTACCCAGTCCTAGTGCCTCTCTGCTCCCGGTGTCAGGGAGTGTCGAGAGTAGACGGAAGCTTCATGTGATCCCACGAGCCAAGAAGGGTGCGGAGGGGCAGCCCCCGGGCCACAGCAGCCACGTCCTCTGCATGGCCATCTCCTCCGACGGCAAGTACCTCGTAAGGCATGGTGGGCCCTGGGGGTGGGGGACGGGTCTGGTCACACAGTGGGGCCCCTGGACACTGTCCTCCTCCCCACAGGCCTCAGGCGACCGCGGCAAGCTCATTCTCATTTGGGAGGCCCAGAGCTGCAGGCACCTGTACACCTTCACAGGACACCGGGATGCCGTGTCGGTGAGCAGCGGGGCCTCCCCAGGTAGACGTGGTCTAGGCTTGGTGCTGGGCCCTGGGGGATGGGGTAGAGGGGGCAGAGGATTGCCGTCCTCCAGGAACCTGCACTGTGGCGTAGCGAGTGGCACTGTGGCGTAGCGAGTGGCACTGTGAAAGTCATGAGCAGGGTAAAGGGATAGGAGAGGGGTGGGGTCTGAGCAAGCTCCCCCAGGGGGAAGGGAGGCCTCTGACAAGTCAGCATCTGCTTGTGGGCAGGTGAGCTCAGGGCAGGGCAGGGGAGCGGGCCCTGGTTCCGGAGAGGGCCGCACAGAACGGCCGGCTGAATGGTGCCTGGGGTGGGGTGGGGGGTCTCGCTCCCTGTGCCAGTGGGACTTGATTTTCAGGAAGCCCTCTCCGGGCCTGACCTCTGGGTCGCGTGCTGTAGTCCAGGCCCCCTTTGCTCTCTCTCTGCACCCCTAGGGGCTGGCTTTCCGCAGAGGCACCCACCAGCTCTATAGCACGTCCCACGACCGCTCTGTGAAGGTGTGGAACGTGGCGGAGAACTCCTATGTGGAGACCCTGTGAGTGTGCGTGGGGGGAGGGTGTGCAGGTGTGTGCGTGCAAGTTCCAGGGTGACCCCATCTGTTCCCTCTCCAGCTTCGGGCACCAGGACGCGGTGGCTGCCCTGGACGCTCTGAGCAGGGAGTGCTGTGTGACGGCAGGGGGCCGTGATGGGACCGTGCGTGTGTGGAAGATCCCTGAGGAGTCCCAGCTTGTCTTCTATGGCCACCAGTAAGGCCAAGACTGCTCCAGGCAGGGGCTCCATGGGTTGGGGGGGACTTGGGGCCGTACCCTCACTGCCCCTTCTTCCAGGGGCTCCATTGACAGCATCCAGCTCATCAATGAGGAGCACATGGTGTCGGGCGCAGACGATGGGTAAGGGCTGCCTCTGGGTGTCTCCTGCCACTGCACCACTCCTGCGCCCCCTGGTCAGAGGCAGGGGTGACCCCCACATGTACATGAGGACACCAGGGGCAAGCTCAGGCGGCTTCGTCTGCGTCCCATGGCTGGTGGGCACTGGGTCCCCTCCCGCCATGCAGCCTTTTTGCCCCACCCCTCACAGACTCTGCTCCCTGTCCCCAGCTCTGTGGCCTTGTGGGGCCTCTCCAAGAAACGGCCGCTCGCCCTGCGGCGAGAGGCCCATGGGCTGCGGGGGGAGCCGGGCCTGGAGCAGCCTTTCTGGGTGTCGTCGGTGGCGGCCCTGCTCAACACAGACCTGGTGGCCACAGGTGAGTGCCTTGCGCGGCAGCGAGGGGGACCCCGGCGGGGGCTGGTGCAGCGCTCATTGTCTCCCTGGCCCCCAGGCTCCCACAGCTCCTGTGTGCGGCTCTGGCAGTGCGGTGAGGGCTTCCGGCAGCTCGACCTTCTCTGCGACATCCCCCTGGTGAGGGGGCCTGAGTGCCCAGCCCGTTAGGGCCATCTCTGCCTTCTCTTCACAGCCCAGCTCCTCGCTCGGGCCTGGCAGGAGCCCTCCCTCCGTCTTCCTCCTCTCCCCCCTCCTTCACTGCCTACTCTGCCCTACGTTCTGGGGTGCCGGGCGGGGAGCAGCCTGGGCCCAGGCATGGAGGGCCTGGGCCTGTGTTGGTTCCGTGTGGCTGGGGCCAGATGGATGCTAAGCGAGGGTGTGCCGACTTGGGTGACCTCGGAAAGAGTGGCAGGTCTGTCAGTGACACGGGTCCCCAGGGCCCCACAGCCAGGAGCCAGGCCCTGGGTCACAGCGACATCCTAGGCGTCTGTTGTCTCCATAATTCTCCCGAAGTGTCCCTGTCTCACCCGAGTGGAGGCGGAGGCCCTGAGGGGTCCCGGGCTGGCCGAGGCGGCGGGAGGTGGAGCAGGGCTTGAACCCAGGTCTGGGGAGGCCAGGCCCTGGACGGTGGTGCTCAGGCTGTGGTGGTGGAGGGGGTCTGTTCTCACACCCTCTGTGTTGTCCCCCCCTTTTCTCAGGTGGGCTTTATCAATAGCCTCAAGTTCTCCAGCTCTGGGGACTTCTTGGTGGCCGGGGTGGGGCAGGAGCACAGGTATGGGGCCCCCTGCAGGGTGTGGGGTGGGGGGAGGCGGCACTTGGTTGGTGGCTGGGTGGGAATGGGGGCGGGCGGCAGGGGGCAGCCGTGCTGGCCTCAGCTTCTCCTTCCCCCGCAGGCTGGGCCGATGGTGGCGGATCAAAGAGGCGCGTAACTCCATCTGCATCATCCCACTTCGAAGGGTCCCCAGGCCCATGGCCACGGGCTCCTGACGTCCTCCCCGCCCTTTATTTAAGTCCTTCCCAGGCCGTGCCGCCCTCTTTGTATTAAAAGTCTCCTCTTTTGGGCCTTGTCTCCTGCAGCTTCTTGAGGGGGGAGGGAGCGGGGCGGCAGGGACTGTGGGTTGGAAAAGGCCTGGGGAGGGTGGCCTGAGGCTTCTTGTCCTTTTCCAGGAACAGGAGGCTGGAGCTGTCAGCTGGCTCCTGGTTCCTGGTCCCTGAGTGTCCTCTGTGGCCTCATTAGGCCAGCTCCCTGCCCTCTGCTCCAGGCTGGGAGGGCTCAGAAGCTGCTGACCCCTCAGCCGGAAGCCCCACTGTCCAAGCACGTGTAAGGGTGGGCTGTGGGTGCGAACTGAAACGAAGACAGCCAGGCCTCCAAGTCAGGCTGGCCTGCCTCACCCAGGCCAGGTCGGCAAGCTGGAGGGGACAGACTGCCCTGGCCAGGCTGCGTGACCCGTCACAGCAGTGACCCTGCCTGGTACATGTGTCAGGAGCGTGGGGTCTCCTGATGTCACCAGCTGGGTAGTTCGCTCCTGCCTGGGGCAGAAGGGGTGGGGAGGTGGAGAGGCAGCTGGAGGTGCCAATGGCACCTGTGTCTCCCCACTGGGAATGAGGTGTGTTAGGGACTCTGCTCTTACAGAACATTACAAGCAGCGCGGAAATGCCCCTAATAAATGAGCCCATTTCCCACGGGCACGTTCCCAGGGAGAAACTAAGGCCGGAAAATGCATGGCTTCAGCATTGGAACGTTGCTCCTACGGCTTCGTGCTCAACTGACCAGCTGAGGCCACCTTGCTATGGTGGGGTGCCTGTTCACTTATTCCAGCTGCAGCAAAGGACACAGGGTAGACCATCTTAACCCTCTTTTTTAAGTGAACATCTCAGTGTGTTAAGTTTATTGACCTTGTGCCATGGGCCTCGGGAACATTTTCATTCTGCTTCCTCTGCAACCCTAGCCAATGATAATGTCCCCCACCCCTCCAGTGCCTGGTGACCACTGCACTCCTCTCTGTTGCTATGACTTTAACCGCTTCAGACGTCTCGTGTAAGGGGAATCATAGTGGTTGCCTGTGTGTTTGGCTGATTCCACTTAGCAGAGCGTCTTTAAGGTTCATCCTTAGAGAGGGGAAAGGAGGGGGGAAGAGAGGGAGAGAAACATCCGTATGTGTTTGCCTCTCACGTGCCCCTTACTGGGGATCTGGGCCACAACCCAGGCATGTGTCTTGACTGGGAATCAAACTGGGGACCCTTTGCTTTGCAGGCCCAGCACTCGGTCCACTGAGCCACAACAGCCAGGGCTTTGCCAAGATTTTTGAATTTGTGAAATTTATGCCTTGCACCAAATTGGAGAAGGTTTTAGCCTTTATTCAAAATTTTTTTCACTGATTTCTGAGACTTCAATAATGTAAATATAAGACCTTTTGATACCATTCCATATATTAGTGTCTTTATTTTTTTTCAATATTTTCTCTGTTGAGATTAATTTCTGTGCTCCAAATTCAAGTTCACCGATTGATTTCTCTATTCTGTTAAGGAACTTGTCAGTGAATTCTTGATTTCAGATACTGTATTTTACAGGTAGAAAATTTCCATGTTATTTCTCTTTTGTTTCATTTTTACGTCTCTTCTGAGAACACCCATCTTTCCGTTCAGTTAGGAAGGGCCCACCTTTCCCTCGCGGACGATGGTGTAATAACAGGTCAGAGGTTTCTCTGTGAAACTTCCAGAGGTGATTGGTGGTCCGATTGTGTGGGCTCCTCACTGGTTGGGTGATTTTGGATGGGATCCCAGATGTTTCCTCCAGCCAATGAGAGGGCCCTTCAGGGGCCTGTGGCTCACCACCACCACCACCACCACCACCACCACCGCAGTGCCGCCCTGGGACCTGACCTGGGGGCAGAGCCATGGGACGACTCAGAAAAATGGAAAAAGAAAAGGAAGCAAAAAGCAGATGCTGTCTGGAGTCTCTGACTGAGGTGGTGTCTTTTTATCGGATCCTCTGGTAGAACGGGGGTGGGCCTTTCTCTTGGATTTTGGTGCTGACCTCACCTGCGTAGTTCTGCCTTGGGGCCACCCTCAACTTTGACCTGGGAACTGGAACTGGTTGTCCTTCAGGTTTCGGGTTTCTCCCCAGTCCACGCACTCTTCTCTGTTGTTTGTATTCATAGTGGGCTGTGGTCATCACTGAGCAGGCCTGGCAGGAGTAGTCCTGCCCTGTCCCACTAGCATTGGATTCAACAGTATTCTAAAGAAATTTTGTTTTATTTTAACCTTTTAAAAGATTTTACTTATTTTTAGAGAGAGGGGAAGGGAAGTAGGAAGAAAGGGAGAGAAACATCAATGTGCGAAAGATACATCCATCGGTTCCCTCTTACACACCCCCAGCTGGGGACCTGGCCTGCAAGCCAGGCATGTGCCCTGACTGGGAATCGAACCAGTGACCTTTAGGTTCGCACTCAATGCACTGAGCCACACCAGCCAGGGCTGTTGTCTTTTGGTGAACAGACAGTTTTAGTTGGAATAAAGTCCAGTCTATCAACATTTCACACTTAGTGCTTTCTCTATCCTAAGGAATCTTTGTCAACTCCAAGGTCACAAAGTAATTCTCATGGGTTTTTTTCTATAAACTTTATAGTTTCAGCTTTAGTTTTTGTGTAGGCCTATGATAGATCTTGAGTTATTTTTTTTTTGTCTATGATGTTAGATAAGGGTTAAGATTTTCTTTTCCATTGAAAAATGCATTTCTGAACTGAATTTTCTTGGCATGTTAAAAGATCAATAGACTTCGCAAATGTGAGTCTGTTTCTGGCTTCCCTGTCCTGTTTCACTGGTCCGTTTCTTCTTACACTGGAGCTGCGTTGCCTTGATTACTGTAACTTGATAGTTTTTCATTGTCTTGAAGTCAGATGACGTAAATCCTTCAAATTTGTACTTCTAATCAAGAATTTCCCAACTGCTGCCCTGACTGGTGTGGCTCACTGAATTGAGTGCCCACCTGTGATCTGAAAGGTCACTGGTTCAATTCCCAGTCAGGGCACCTGTCTAGGTTTCAGGCCAGGTCCCTGGTTGGGGGGGTGTGAGAGGCAACCACATACTGATGTTTCTCTCCCTCTCTTTCTCCCTCCCCTTCTCTCTGAAAAATAAATAAAATCTTTAAAAGAGAAAGAAAAGAATCTCCCAAGTATATATTGATGTATAGGACCATTGTGTCTTTTGATTTTGGGGGTGCTTTTTATTTTTAAACAGCTTTGTTGGGATATAATTCACATGCCACGTAGTTCACCCATTTGAAGTGCACAGCTCAGCGGAGTTCAGTGCATCCGCAGACATGTGCAGGTAACACCATGACACAGTCACCGGCCACCGGTAACCACAAGCGCTGCAGATGGTCAAGGAAACGAAAGAAATACACACGGACCACTGAGTCCTGTGGAGGAATTGGAATGAAGCGGCCACTCCCTCAAGGAGGGGGGACCCTGAACCGCTGCGCTGCTGAGTAGGCTTTTATTAGGTTCTTAAGGTAGGAACACACAGTTTGTTGATTACAGTCTGGCAGGGAAGATCAAACAAGTAGGTAACTTTCAAAGAGCTGAAAGGGCTCATGCTGAGTTGGGGTCTTATCACCTAAAAAACTACAGGACCTAAAGGGCTAGTTTCATTTCCTGCCTGTGCCTTCATATTCTAATTAAGAGCATCCTCCAGCAAAGTAAGCTTCACAGGATTTTGCATATTCCCTGCTTCAGGTCTAATTACCCCTGGAGGTCTGCTGACTCTGGTCTGGACTGCACCGCCCCTTGTCAATTGCCACAGGTCCGGGTCTGGCAGAGGAGACAAAGGCAGCCAAGGACATTTGGATTTCTCATGGGCAGAACAAGGACTCAGGCTTGTCAAAGCCAAGGGGGCAGGGGTTGATCACCCCCCCTTTTCACAGCCCCCGAGTCTCTCCCTGAGGGCCTTCCCACGTGATCATGCCTGTCTTAGGTCCATCCTCCTCTGAGGAATGTTACCCGTCACTGCCTGACTGACCAAGCAATGGGGGCCAGACATGGAGCAGGTGGCACTCATGCTGGGGAGACAGGCTTGTTTCCTTAGTGTCTCTCACTGAGCCTTAGCTGTGGGGGGTTGCAGCTCCTGAAACCAGGCGGGGTGGATCCCAACAATACCATGGGTACCTTGCATGCTTGCTAGATTCCCTTATTAGTGTTTTGGATAGACATCTTTGGAAGCTTTTATGTGAATCACTTTTTAAAAAACTTAGACATTTTATTTCCCTTTCTTGCCTTATTGCACTGGATAGGACCTTTGGCACATTGTTAAACAGAAGTGGTAAGAGCCTTTCTGTTTTACGTCCATATCTTTATTTCTTTAATGTTATTGTCTTTGTAGGATTCTAGCTTGGCTCCCTCCTCCACAACCCCCCATGTTTTAGTACTTTACAATGTTATTCCATTTTCTTTTTTCTCTTTTTTAAAGATTTTATTTATTTTTACAGAGAGAGGAAAGGAGGGAAAAAGAGAAGGAGAGAAACATCAGCGTGTGGCTGCCTCTTGAGTGCTCCCTACTGGGGACCTGGCTCACAACCCAGGCATGTGCCCTGACTGGGAATCGAACTGGCAACCCTTCGGTTCACAGGCCAGCACTCAATCCACTGAGCCACAGCAGCTAGGACTACCTAATTATCTTTATGCACCTTTACATCAATGGGCCAGGATTTCTGGTATCTTGCTTCTGTAGTCAGGGCTTTCACCATTTCCAGCAGAAAACAATGGACAGACTTTTGTATTTTCCTAGGAGAGGCTCAAGTATTGGGAACCATCTGGTTCCTGAGTCATAGCTGCCCTTATGACATCATAGGTCTCCCCCCTTTACTCCTTCCACCCAGGCCACCGCTAGAGTAACACAGACTTGAGGGGGTTTGAACCATCTACCTCCAATCCATGTGGGACCAATGGTGAGAGACTGATGCCCAGGTTTTTTAGGGATGTCTCCATAGATCCCTCAGAATGAGGGGATACCTGGCATCTGAATCCTCTGGGGAGCCCTGGAAGTGGGCCAAGTGTGGGATACTGAATGGAGAGCGGGGGAGAGGAGTCTCACTCTTTCTTGCCTTTCCCCTACCTGCCAACCGCAGGAGGCGGACCAGCCTGAAGAAGTTGAACACTCTGCAGCTGAGCCTCAGCAGGAAGGGGAGACCATCGGCTCACCCCCGTCATCTCTGACCTCAGAGGACAAGGCGGAGGTGGGTGGGGGAGCCCTGACCAGGGCTTTTCTGGCCCTGCTGTCCTGGTGCTTGTGACCAGTGTCTTTGGTATGGTCCAGAGCTAAGAAGAGGAATAGCCTTGTTCTCGTCTGCCCTCTTTCGCCACCTATTTTTCAGGCTGACAAGTCAAATGAGGCTGAGGCAAAGAGAGTGGATAATGCAGAAGAGAGCCCCAGAGAAGTATGACCCCACCCCGAACCCACAGGGCTGGGGCCGGAATGTGGGGGCTGTGTCTGTGAGATGGAACGGCCAGTGTATGGGGTGCTGGGAGTTGTCAATAGTGTGTGTGTTGGTGAGCTTGTGCATGCAAGTTTGCACACACACTCACTTGTTAGGAAAGGTTTCAAGTGTGAAAGTCAAGAGAAGGGAAGGCGTGGAAGAGATGGGAGAGAGGGAGCACTCCGGGGTGAGGAAACTGTTAATGCGACAGCGTGCAGAGCGAGAGAGCCTGTTGTGAGTGGGCACTGGATTCAGAGATGGAAAGGGCAGAGCTGGCCAAAGAGGCCCCTCCTCCAGCAGGTGTGTGGGGGGCTGGGGTCTGAAAGCAAGGGTAACGGAGCCTGGTGAGGTGAGCATGGTGACCCTGCCTTGGGCTGGTCAACTGGATCCGGGCAACACTGGGTAGCCAGGGCAGATGGAATCCCATTGCACAGATGGGGACTCCGAGACTCAGAGGTCAGTGTGTCCCTGGCCGTGGGCCAGGGAGGGGCAGACACAGGACACCCATTTGGGCTTCCGGTGGCAGTGAGTGCCCTGCCCAGGGCTCCTGAGGTTCAGAAGAAGGGGTGAATGTTGACAGGGTCCCTTCCAGCAAGCCCTGGGTCTGAAGTGGGGTGGGGACCATGCTCTGAACGTCCTCTCTTTTTTCTCGCAAGATCCCAGGAAATAAGGAAGATCACAAAAATAAGCCCCTGCCTCGTGATCTGGAAGTCATAAAGATCCAGGCCTGGTGGCGGGGTACCCTGGTGCGCCGGACGCTGCTGCATGCGGCGGTCAATGTGACCGTCATTCAGCGCTGGTGGAGATGGGTGTTGGCCTCACGGCTGGAGCGACGGCGGCGGAATGCGCTGGAGACCTTTGCCCAGAAGGAGTGGGCGGCGGTCAGGCTGCAGTCCTGGGTCCGCATGTGGCGCATCCGCCTGCGCTACTGCCGCCTGCTGCATGCCGCCCGTGTCATCCAGGCCTACTGGAGGTGCCACACCTGTACTTCCAGGGGCTTCATTAACGGCCACTACAGAGTCATGGCCAACCAGCTGCATCTCGAGCTGGAGATCGTGCTGGGCTCAGAACCTTGCTTTGTGTCAGAGTGTATTCCCCTCCCAATAAAGCAGTGAAGCGGTCTTTTCCCAGCCTCGCTCTCCTGGACGAGCTCCAGGAGGTCAGGGCAGAGATAGCAGACAGTCAGTGTCTCCTAGGCCAGCTCCGAGGAGCCATCGAGGGGTGTGTGAGCCCTCGAGTCCGAGGATAGGGATTCTGAGCCCTTGTCCAGACTGAGCAGAGACTGGGATTGAAGGGCAATGTCTGTGCAGGTAGGAGAGTTGGGCACTGCCATGCCGGCCACCGCAGGGAGTGGTGTTCATGGCTGGTCTACCTGGCGCGTCTCCCCAAGGATCATGGGAGCCTTGAGGGTAAGTGGTTGGTAGTGGCCATGGCAGCACGTTTGCCAGGAATTCACCCACCTGGGTCTGGCTGTTCAGGGCTTGTTCTCCTGGCTGATCGACAGGAGCCTGCCCACCCCCAGCTCCACGATCCTGGCTCCCGTTGGCCTGTAAACTGGCCCCATACACGCAGGGTAAGGAGAGACCAGAGAGACAGACCTCTCCAGCCTTGTGAGTGGCAGATTTGATCAGTGAGGGAGCTTATGTATGACACTTGTATGGGGCCACAGGACGAGTGGATCTCCACACCGGCCCACCAGGAAGAAGCTCATAGAGAGGCCTTAACTGGGTCCAGTTTTGAGTACCGTCCAGATGGCCTCAATGCCTTGTCACTGCCTTCAGGCTGAGTCCTTGAAGATGACGTTCAGTGTGGGAGTGGGGGCAGGGGGCAGGTTACATTCTACAGACGGGAGGGGTAAGGACCCTAGCTCACAGGTCAAGCAGGGGTCACATCCTCTCCATGCCCACTTCTCACAGCTCCCTGCCCCGCTGCAGGTGCTGTGGCCTCACACTTGGCCTCCAAGTCAGACTCTGAGACCCGAACTGGAGGCGGTCCGAGCACAGAGCCCTCATTCCTCTCCACACCTGTCCCTCCTCATCCGGCAGCCCCGACCCATGCATTTCTGCACCGCTTGCTACCTCGCCAAGCACTGTAGGCAACTGTAGCACACCAGTCAGTACTTGTGCCTCTAAATGCAGAAAGTGTGCAACAGTCAAAATCCAGTGTAAACGATAAAAGGGATACCCTTGTCAGGGGCGAGCACTATGCATGCAGTCGGCAGGACGGGAGGCTGCCGTGGGCAAGTCGGTGAGCAGGCCAAAGGCCGCATGCCCCTGCAGACTGCAGGCGCTGTGCTCCCCGGCAGCACCCCTCATAATACAATGCTCGGTGATGTCAGACACAAGAAAAACGATGCCATCCACAGATGCGGTGAACGGGGCACGCCAGAGGCTGCAGCCAGCTGACGGTCTTACAGCCAACACCTTCTATATGCAGGAAGAGTACACTCTAAAATAACGATAAAAAGCATAGTATAGAAAATATATACACCAGTGACACAGTCATTTATTGTCAGGATCAAGTATTAGGCACTGTTCACAACTGCCGGTGCTACACTCTCTCACAGCTGGCGGTGCAGGGGCCTTGTCCGGAACCAGCACCAGCACCAGCACGCACCCTGAGGGGTGTGTGATGCCAGGACACTGTGAAGGCTATGGTAGCACCTGGGGATGGGAGTGGCTCAGCTCCATTATAATGTTGTGGGGCCCCAGCGGGTAAACGGCCTGCCATCGACGGGCTCACTGCTGTGCAAGGACATGAGCATTTGTGCCCGATGTGGGGCGGTGCTGGGCCGTTTGCACATCAGAACGCTCAGCAGTGCCTACGAAGGCTGCAGTCGAGTTGCAGGGTCTTCTGTCTCCACCCTTTCCCCCCTGCCTCGTCCCTTTCCCTCCCATCGGCGCCAATCCCAAGGATATGCCCTAATAAACGTCCTGGACACCCAACTCCGAGCCAAAGTCCCTTTCCCTGGAGACCCCAAGCCGAAATGACTGGGGCTGGAGGTTACCTGAGGAGGCAGGGTCATTCCCTTTGTCACCATCAGCCTGCTGGGAGGTGGCACACGGGGATGTGCGGGGCACACATCCTTTCGAGGCTCTTTCCCAGCTGTGGCCTGGGGCAGCCTCCGGAGGGCAGGGACACACCCGCTGCCGTGCCACCGGGGTGTTTAAAGGCGTGGGGGAACTGACCACAAAGGATGGGATGGGTGTCTCTAGGGCCCATGGAAGCTCTAGGACGAGGTAACGAAATTCTTGGAGCAAGTGGTAGGCAGTGAAGATCCCTGTGTGGACACCAGAGGGCGCCCTTGTAGCGCAGGAAGGCGCTCTCATCGAGGTTGGAGGGGAGGGGCGGGGCAAGTGAGGGGCAGGCCCAGGGCCTGAATGGCTGAGGGGGCAGCCCTTTAAGAAGGGTAACTCTCCCTGGCTGGTGTGGCTCCGTGGGTGAAGCACAGGCCTGCGAACAAAAGAATCGCAGTTAGATTCCCAGTCAGGGCACATGCCTGGGTTGCAGGCCAGTTCCCAGCTGGGGGTGCGTGAGAGGCAACCACACATTGATGTCTCTCTCCCTCTCTCCTTTCTTTCTCCCCTCTTTCTCTTCCCTACCCCTCTTTAAAAAAAAATCTTAAAAAAAATCTTAAAAAAAAAAAGAGTAGCTCTCCACCAAGGCAGGGTGCTTTGTCCAGATAAAGGCTGGGGTTGTTTGGGTTGGTGGACCACCCCAAACTAGCAGCCTCAGGTCCCCCTGAACCCTTTGAGTCTGAAGCAGCACAACCATCTTCCCTGAGCTCACAGGTGGTAGTGGGAACAGACAAGGGGAATCGAAGACAAGGTGGCTTGCAAGCCACCAAGGCAGGGAACCTAGGCTCTCAAGCAGCCCACCACTGTCATGGCCCCAGCCCCTCTCGACTCATAACCGGGGGCTTCTGGGGACCCCTTGGGGCCAGCAGACATAGAGAAAAATGTCCAAGTCTGCTTTATGGGTTGTTAGGCTGAGTATGTGGGTGCCACCTCAAAACGGACGACAGCTGAACTACAGCCTCCCCCAGGGTGGCTGTGGAGGGCAGTGCAAGAGGCAGGCCCCTCCCTGGGCCCGATTTCCCACAGGCCTGGGGTAGCGCGCACACTGACTTCTCAGCAGTGGCGAAGGGCTTGCTGGTCTGCTTCCCAGACACACTGATGACTGATACAGTGAGCACCCACCCACCAGTTTTCAGCACTTTCTGTTTCCATGGACTTCGTCAACGTGTCCAACGAAGCCTTTTTTTTTTTGCTCCATACATATTTTCACCACCATCAGCTTCGTCACATCTTAGCAGACCCCATTTCAGGGTGTACCGAATGAGCGTTTTCCAACTCTTTCCTCAAATGCTTGCATCTGTTTCACACACACTGCTCACAGGGCCTGTGTTCTGCAGCCCCGCCAGACGGGGCAGCCGCCCCTTGGACGCGCGGCTGCTGGGCTGTACCGCGACCTCTGCCAGCTCCCCGAGAACCAGGGAGAACTGCTAGGAATCGCTGGGCCTGTTGTTAACTGACTGCTGATCGTATTCCCAGCGGCTCCAGCGCTTGGCGCGGCTCTTTTCCCGGAAACGCTAATAGCGTTTGTTTTCTCGAGACATCTTTTTTTTTTCAGCTGCTACAATGAAGCACGATTTAATTAGCTCACTGCTAGTAAACATCCTTTCTCACTCAGCTGACAAAGGAGCAGTTCGGAATCGGCCGGCAGATCCATTCTCGTCTTTTGATTTTCACGAAGACGTGCTGCGATGAGATGCAGAGTTCAAAACTCCCACTCTTCACGCCCTCTTGTGAACCAGGAACATCGCGGACCCCGTAGCCCGGTGACGTTCACGTGCCACACTGTGTCTCCTGAGCACAGCTGAAGTGTCACTGCGCGGTGAACGCAGCGCTTCGCCATTTTCCGAACAGCGAGACACTTCGAGCCCACTCCCCCGCTCTCGTCTGGGTTTGGCGTGACACGCAGGCACCGGTGGCAAGAAATAAGCCGCAGTGCAGCAGTGCGCCGCGCCCAGAGCACCGGCAGGCTGCGGTGCTCCTCCCCCCGCTCCCCGCTGTCTGACGCCGTCTAGCACCGGGCACCCTGGCAGACTCTGGGATCGGCAGTTGCATGTGTCCTGTGAGTCAGCAGCGAGGGGTAGGACATCGGACGAGGAAGAAGCTAACCCGCCATAGATTTACAGCAGACCCCCGCCCCATCCTGCAAGAAGCTCGGCGGTGGGCCGATTCTTTCAGAACCGCTGGGCATGCAGGCAAGGGGGCCTGGGCTTTGTACCACCAAATTGCACGTGTTTACCAGGCCACTGTGACAAGGTCCCGTGGTTGCTCAGCGTGGACCGCAGCAAAGGGTCCGCTCACAGTCCCGGAGACTGGAAGTCCCCCGCCAGGTGCCGGCAGGGCCCTGTGCCCTCGGAAGCCTGAGGGGAGGGTCTGTCCTAGCTTCCCTCCAGCTGCTGGGGCTTTGTCCTCAGAGTCCCCTGGTGGACAAAGGCATCATTCCAACCCCTCCTTTCAGCGCACATCTGTGCGGTGTCCAACTGGTCCCTGTTTTCACAAGGACACCTGCCATATGGGACTAGGACCCATGCTCATCACCTCATCTTAGCCTGCCTGCATCTGCAAAAACTCCCTTTGCAAAGAAGGTCCCATTCTGAGCTTCTGGGGTTAGGACTTTAAGATACCTTTTTGGGGGGTGGGAGAGCCCCATTCAGCCCACAGCTCCCATCATAAGCCAGTCCCCGGTTGCAGACTTTACCTCAGGAGCGCACATGAACTTGACCTGCTCTCTTCTCCCATGGCCAGAGGCAACCCCAGCGTGGGGCCCAGCGGCAGCCGTGATCCTCCACAGCAGCTACGAGGAGAGGCCGCCTGCATCCACACCCACACAATCGCCACGGCCCCCCTTCACGGTGCTCGGACTGACTTGCTCTTCCTGGTAAGTTCTTACCATCTAAGAATAGTGTCTTCAGGACTCTCATGGATCTGAGATGGTCCGAGTGGGACTGGAACTCCCAGCAGCCCCTACCTGCATCCCCAGGGTCACCACACCTGGGACACCCCCAAGCCCCCAGGCCTCTTTCCCGTCTGAGTCCCCCCTCCTTCCTGGGCCCAGCCCCCTTGTTCCACTGGGCTCCACGTGGGGTCTTTTCTGTGCCCATGGAGCATGGGGACTTGGATCCATCCCATTTCGTCATCCGCTGGGGCGGCCCTCGCTCAGAGCTGGGTGCCGCCGGGTGTCCTTTTTTTGGCATGCGATCCACACAGGACACCCTCTTCAGAGCCTGCCTTCTTCCATGGAGCCAGCTTTTAGAGATTTGGGATGGAGGCTTCTTGGATTTTTTTTCTAAAAACAGTGGGAATCAGGAGCATTGGGAAAGCATGTGGATGGAGCCTTGGAGTGAGCAGAGCCAGGAGCACACGCCGGCTCCCGCCCCTTGCCCCCTGTGGCTGAGGAGCCATGAGACCAGGGTGAGCCGAGTGGGGCCTCCCCTGTGAGGGGGCTGAATGTCGTCACTCTGTTGCCTGGGCCATAGACAGCAAAATGTGGCAACAGGGCTGGACCCTGGGGGACTGCTGGGGCTAATTGGGGGCCTGGCTTCCTGCACCTACCTGTCCATGCTTCATACCACATTATTTCTCCCATTCTATGATTTACTCCCATCTGCCCCACCCCCTCACCCCATTAACTTCACACTAACACCCCCTGCAGCCTGAAAAGGCCGCTCCCTCCCCACAGCCTCACACTGGCCAACCCCTTGTTCACTCTACACATTGCAAATGCCTTCCTCAGTGATCCCTGGGGCTTCAGAATGACCAGTGGCTCAGGGGCTTGGAGCAGGCAGAGGTGAGGCCCTGCTCATCTCCTGACTGTGACCTTGAAGCCCTCAGGGGAAGAGGAGGGCAAGAACGGGCTTGAGACCCCTAGAGCCTGAGCTGGGGGTCCTGGCTGGTCTGGGGCGCTTCACGGGTAATCTGGCCTGTGTGTGCCCTGCTCTGCCAGGGTGACTGGGTTCCCTGCAGAGAGGCAAACACAGGAGGTTTGACCATAGCAGAGGAGTGTACTCTGTTCCTCACGTTCTGTGCGTCTCCGCAGATGCTCGCTGCTAATTTTTGTGCCAATTTTCCTAATTCCCACCCCCTCTGAAAATAATGCCTTTACGCCATGTGTATAAATTGAAATCCATCCAGTGGATAGCAGCCAGGCCCCGCGATCACCATCACAGGCCTCTGTGTCCGTGGCCCAGGGCCTGGGGCGGCCTTTGGAGGCCGAGCTCTGGCCACTCTGGCAGGAAAGGTAGGACAGGAGCCCTAGGTTTTCCTTAGAAGGGCCTCTGCTGTTGGGAACCGTCGTGGCGCCTGAGTCACAGGTGCCCTTATGACATCACAGCTCTCTCCCACCTCCTCTCTTGCTTCCAGAGCTGTGGCTGGAGGAGGACAGACCTGAGGGTGATGGGATACCTCGCCCTTAACCATGGGTAACGTAGCACAGACATGAAGGTCTGAGCACCAGCCTGGATCCTGGGCGTTTCCTGGGCCGTAAGAGACTGTCAGATGCCCCGAGCTCTCTGGGAGGGCAGCACCGGTCTCACAGCTGCCTCAGGGGTGAGCCTCCCTCTGTGTCTGAGGCCCTAGAAAAGGCCAGGAGCTGAGTGAGGGCTTGATGTGGCACCTAGTACAGGGACACTTGTACTTCCTCTGATGTTTTCCTCCCTAGACTCTGATCACGGAAGGATGGAACCCTTCCAAGTTATAAGCAAAGACAATGATGAAATCCCACTGATGGAACAGAACTGGAAGGAGCCAAAGCCAGAAGGGACTCCATGCACACCCTCCCCGCCCTCCGTGGGTAGATGGGTCCAGGCTCTGCCGTGCTGGGGGAGCCCTGACTTGTGTAGTTTCTGACCCTTGTGGTCCAGTGGAGTGACCCAAAGGTCTGGGACCATGGGATGTATTGTCTGGAGGTGCTCCAGTGAGTGAAGGGGCACTGATTCCACTACACCAGGACGGGAGGCATGAGCCCAGGGCATGCCAGGCCAGCAAGGATGGACAGTCACTGAGCACAGAGCTGGAGTGGACAGGGACCGACTCCTCTCTGGCTACCCTTTGCCCCGAGTTTCCTTCTTAGGCTCAGAGGCGTGTGTCTGGCCAAGGCGTGTGGTTGTGCCAAGGAGGGGCCAGAGAGTGTGAATCCAGATCCTGCAGGGCTGGGAACTATGAGTGGGGACTGCGTTTGGGAGTGCAATGGCCAACGTGCAGCAATGTTGGGTCTAGAAGCACGCATCTGTGTGCTTACACGTGGACATGTGTGTGCATACCAGTGCACGTGCAGCATTGTGCTGTTATGTTAACTGGTGGTTAAGCACTTCCTCAGGTGTGTGAGGTGGAGGAATCTTTGAATACTGCAGTGGGGCAGTGGGGGGACAGCAGGTCGTGGGGTTAACTTGAGGTCGGAGGTGAGAGGACAGGGGCAGCCGAGGACGACACTTTCCGGCGGACGGGAGGGGATTTCAGGGAGGAGACAGGGATCCCAGGTCGGAGGTCAAGTCTGGGTGAAACATGTATCTGCTTCCCCTCTCCATAGTGGTGTGTCTTGTGCAGACTGGCCCACCACATCCACGTAAAAGTGGGCGAGTTTGCACACACAGGTGCAGCTCCGTTTCACAAATGGAGACCCCGAGACTCAGGGGAAAAGGGGTGGGTCCAGGTCCATTAATCACAGAGGGGCAGAACAGGACACTTCCTAGTTTCCTGGGTCCAGCGGTTGCCAACGGCTCTCCTGCAGAGTCAGAGGGAGGGGTGGCTGTGGCTAGAGGGTCAGGGCCCCTTCCAGGCACACTTTAGGGCCGAAATGTGTTTCCCAAGTGTCCCATTTTCTCTTACAAGGCTCCAAAAAAGTTAAGATCCTGATGCTGCCACCGGAAGCGGCCAAGTTCATCCAGGCCTGGTGGCGGGGCACTCTGGTGCGCCGGACGCTGCTGCACGCGGCGCTCACAGCGGTCATCATTCAGCGCTGGTGGAGGCGGGTGCTGGCTACGCGGCTGGAGCTGCGGCGGCGGGCGGCGCTGGACTCCTGCGTGCGGGAAGTGTGGGCGGCGGTCAGGCTGCAGTCCTGGGTCCGCATGTGGCGCATCCGGCAGCGTTACAGCCGCCTGCGGCACGCCGTGCGCATCATCCAGGGGTACTGGCGCTGGCACAACTGCCAAACCCGCGGCTTCGTTCAGGGTCTTTACGACATCAAAGAAAGCCAACTGAATCTTCAAGTAGAAATCTCTTTGGGCCCAGAAATCTGCAGAATGCAGCAGTGCACAGCCCTTCCAATAAAAGAATGATCAGGTCTGCGAACCTGCGTCCCCAGCTCTATGGGATGCACGTCGCGGGCATCCCGTGCATCGGCTCCGAGGGGGCAGCAGGGGTTGCGCAGAGGGCTGAGATCGGTGCTGAGGGACCAACAGGCGGGGGATTGATTAGCAATGTCTGCTGTGGTTAACAGTGTTGGGGCCCTGGGCCCCCAAGTCAGCCAACCAGACAGTCCTCTTAGTGGCACTCTGACTCAGCAGTTTTGTGATGTAGAGTCCTGGGTCATCTTCTGCTCCCCTCCCCACACTCTTTAAAATGTACTGTTTTAAAGTTGTGGTACAATATACATAACATTTGCCATTCAACCATGTTAAGTAAACAGCTTAGCAACATGAATAGATTTATTTGTTGTGAAAATGGCACCACCATTCAGCTCCAGAACTTCATTCATCTTGCAAAACTGAAACTCTATCCATGAAACAATAATTCTCATAATTCTTTCTCCCCTCCCCCACCCCTGGCAGCTACCATTTCACTTTCTGTCTCCAGGAATCTGGCTGCACCCTGCCCCCAACGACATCACAGCGGTCCTTACTGACCTATCTCACTGAGCACCACTCGTGCTAGAATCAGAGGCGCCCACTCCTAGTTTTTTAACCAGAGAAACTGTAAAGCTTAAGTTCTCACACACACATACAACACGTACACAGATTATACAACTGCACGGCAGATTCACGGGTAATCACCAAAAACTGAAGATAAGTCCAAAATCCTTCCACTGGTAAAAACCTCCGGTGACATCCGGAGAGCGGAACGCCACTCAGCAAGGAAGACACCACCGCAGAGAAGTCTCAGGTTCACCATTCCGAGCGAAAGAAGTCGGATGCAAAAGGCTGACGACTGTCACCACCTCTGTAGGGCGGTAGGGCCAGATGCAGACCAGAGGTCACCAGAGTCGGGGTGGGGCGGTGGCGGTGTCAGCCACAGCGGGGCACAGGGGCACTGTGCTTCACGTGGTTTGAAGCTCAGTTATTGGGTGAATATACACATTCTCCGGTGCTGAAGAAGTATTGTGAATATTGAAAGATAATATGAGGTTATAATTTGTAAAGTTCTTATCTATTGAAGATACATACTAAAGTGCTTATGGGTTAAATAATACACTTTTTGTTTTCCTTTTTAAAAATTACATACTGTTGCCCTGGCTGGTGTAGCTCAGTGGATGGAGCGCGGGCTGCGAACCAGGCATTGCAGGTTCGATTCCCAGTCAGGGCACATGCCTAGGTTGCAGGCCATGTCCCCCAGCAATCGCACACTGATGTTTCTCTCTCTCTCCCCACTCCCTTCCCTCTCTAAAAATAAATAATAAATAAAATATTTTTAAAAAATTACATACTGTTTAGCAATTATCTTTTAAATGTATTTTACTGAACTTATCGGGGTTCGTGAAATAAGTTGCGAGTGTGTGATGCCATAATATGTCACCCATATATTGTGCTTCACACTCACCACCTGTTGTCTGGTCTCCCCAAAATTGGGCAGGCCAGTGAGGAGGGGCAGTGCGGTGCGGAAAGGATGCCTGAGGGGAGAGCGGACGGGTTCCCGCGGGACTTGGCCGTTTGGAATGCTGGGGTGTCGGTCAGCCAGTCACAGTGGAGGAAGAGGATCCCCACTGGAGAGGGTGGAAGAGAAAATGGCAGGATCAGAGGCGGAAACAGTGACAGCATTGTTGCTGGGAGAAGCAGCAAAGAGCTGGGGTAGAAATGGGTCAAGGCCATATTTTCTTTTTTTAATTTATTTATTCTTGGAGAGAGGGGAAGGGAGGGAGGAAAAGAAGGAAACATCAATGTGTGGTTGCTTCTCATGCGCCCCCTACTGGGGGCCTGCTACCTAGGCGTGTGCCCTGACGGAATTGAGCTGGCGACCCTCTGGTTCGCAGGCCAGTGCTCAACTCACTGAGCCACACCAGCCAGGATTCAAGGCCATATTTTCTAAAGATGGTGGAGGCAGGTACCAGCAATGTGGAGGACGGGGCTGTGCGTGCAGGGCCAAGCACGTGGAGATGGCAGCAAGGTCACAGAGGGGGTGGCCCTTGATGGGACCACGGGGTTCCCTGCTCCTGGAGTGGAGGCCGGGAGTGCGGGCCAGGCGGAGCTGGGGTGCAGAGGGAGGCAGTGGGAAGGCAGAGGTCCAGTCTGCTCCCACGCCTTCTGTCAAGTGCATGGTGACAGACACCGTCACTGAGTTCACGGGGAAGGAGTGGAAGGGAACCCTGTCAGGGAAGGTGGCATGATCTGGGCGCAGCAGACCCAGGGCCCGGTGCAAATTACGACCTCCTTTTATTACAAAATCCTAAGCGTGTCATTCTGTAACATAACAACATCACACTCAAATGCACCCTGTGACACTTTAGGCGAGATGTGCGAATTAAAACCACAAATTACTACACCCATTTTATCACCCTGCCAGCTAACACTCGGGCAAGCGTTCCTCCTGCCAGACCCTGCAGAAGGCGAACTTAGCAGAGGAGTGCACTGGCCCTTTGTCCATTGGAGATCCACAGCCAGGAGTATAACTGAGATCCTGCCTGGGCTGGCGGGTGGTTTCGTTCTAGCCATGCCCCCTCCTGCAGGCGCAGAGCAGGAGAGTAGCTGAGTTCATCCCTCACGTTTGTGGGGGGCGGGGCAGGGGGTCAGGCTGTGCAGGGCAGAGATGACCGTCATTAACCCCAGTATCTGAACTGGGTCGGAAAGGTGCCAGGGTAGGTCAGGAGGGGTGGCAGCAAGAAAAAAATGGGCAGGGTCAGCAGAGCAGACGACCTAATCGCATTGAGAGAGACATCCTGCCAGGGGTGCGTGAAAGGGACACAGGAAGGAGCCAGTAAAGGACTCGGGGAGCGGAACTCTAGGAAAAGTGATTTGGGTGGTAGCGTGGTGATGGGTGATGGCACGGTCTAGAGCCACACTGTCCAATGGAATAGCTCGAAGCCACCTATGGCTGTTGAACTTGAACAGCTCAACAGCTGTTCAAGGTGTGCTAGGCCTATTTCCAGTGCTCCACCACTCTATGTGACTAGTCACTGCCATATTAGCACAGCTACGGAACATCGCAGAAAGATACATCGCACAGTGCTGCTATATCCTATAACCATGGGGTGTGTGGCTCGGGGGGGAGCCGAAGAGGTTTGTTAGAGGATAAAACAAAGGACGTTGGTAGGCTCATCTCAGCCTGCCACTGGTGAGACCCCCAGCAATGGAGGCAGCAGTGAGGGTTTGGGAACATCAGAGGGAGCCTTTCCTTGCAAAGCCCTCGGGGTGGGGGGAGAGGTGCAGGTGAGGGGATTGTGGAGAGGAAGTGCCGTGGACTCCTGCTTTCTACTCGTTTCCACAGTTAACAGCACACCAGGTCCCCGTCACTAAGGCCAGCCTCCTGCCCTCCACCCAAGGCGGTGTCGCACTGCTCCTGGAAGTCAGCCAAGTGCCGGCATTTTCTCTAGGTGCTTGCCAGAGACACCTGGTCACCAGTATGCCGGACCCCAGGCTAACAGGGAAGAGCCCTGGAGTCCGTTGCCCTGTGCAGAGGACCCCACAGCCTTCAGGAGGACTCCATCTCCAGATCCCGGTGGGGGAGTGGGCGGGGCAGGGAGAAAGGGGTGGGGTTCCAGGTGGGAACCGGGGCTTCAGCTCTGGCCTGTAGATCTGACCTCAGCTTCTGTTCTGACAACTGAGTCAGAACATATGGGGGCTGTTGGTCCAGAACAGGGTCCGTGGGCGCAGGGTGCCTTCCCTGGAGTTTTTTCCCGGGAAGAGGAGGGGGCAGCATGGCCCACTCTCCTAAAATGTCCCTTCGCTGGAGGAGACCACGAGACACACCAGATCGGGTTAGACCTTTACTGGGGACATGAGCCCTCAGGGGTTGGTGATCTCAATGTGGAACTGCAGGTGGGTGGCCGTGACCACGCAGTGGCCCCGGAGGAGCGCGCAGGTCTGGCAGTCGTGGCTGTGCCAGTGGCACTGGATGATGTAGATGGCGCTCAGCACCTGGCAGTACCGCCAGTGGACTCGCCACATGCGGACCAGAGACTGGAGCTTGACCACTGCCCTTTCTTGGATGACGTAGTTCATCAGGGCCAGTCGCCGCTTCTTGTGCAGCCTCTGGGCCAGCATCAGCCGCCACCAGCACTGGATGACCCAGGCCCGGAGCGCCGCATGCAGCAGCGTCCGGCGCACCAGGGTGCCCCGCCACCAGGCCTGGATCTGCATGGCTGCTCTTATTTCTCTTTTCTGATCTTTCTAGGCAGAGAGAAAGAGACCGCTCAGGAAACATCCTGCCACCCACTTCCAGGATTTCCTGGAAGGGTCCTGATGCTCTTCCTCGTCAGCCCTACTTTGGAGAGTTCAGAGGAGTGAGCAAGACGTGACCGACAGCCAAGGCCTGGGGCACCCTCCTCTGCAGCTGCGGGCACAGGGCCTTGCCCTCTGGGTCCCAGCCTCCTCCACCGAACGCACCACAGGCGCACGGGGCGAAGGAGAAACCACGAGCACCGAGGAGGGTGCCTCTGGGGCTTTGAGAAGCTTGGCCTCCCAAGGCCTTCGCCTGGATTCTCTGCTGCCTCGAGCCCCACAGTAGGCGGGGGCGGGGCCGAGTCCTCGCTGCCACAGCAACAGGTTTCGCTTCCCTGCTGGAGCCGAGGTGCTCTCCTGTCACCCACATCTTCAGCATTCTAATTCCGAGGCCTCCCTCGTCGCCCCCAGCCCCCACGCGTTTGTTCTCTCCTCTCTCTCTTCACCACGGTCAGACCCAGGCCCCGGAGGCCCTGCCAAGAAGGAACTGGAGGGAAAACGAGCCAACTCGACTCCTGGGGGTGTCAGACTCTGGGGCCCCGAAGAGGCACATGTCCATCCGCCTCAGGACACGGGCACGAGTGGTGTGGACCTCTCTTATCTACATGGGGACTCACCTTTTGTTTTGTTTTCATCTTCATCACTTCAATTATTTCCTCTTCCTTGACTACAATTAAAATAAGATTGCCTTTTGTCTGTCACCAAAACAAAACAAGAAATGGATGGATGAATTAGGATGCAATGTCTCTGGAGCGCTCTGACAAAGACACCCATTGCCTCCGCATCCCGGCTTTTCCAGAGACCCCCGAATCTGAGGGCTGAGGGATCCTACCCACCCCTCGCTGTGTCTCTTACGCAAAATCGAATCCCCATGCTTGTCTTTAGATGTTTTATTACCCTTGATTTCTCTGCTTCCCAAGGTCTGGCACGAATAATAGTAGGGAGAGAGCTGTGAGTTCACAATGGCATTGTGACTCAAGGGTTGAGCCTCCCTCACCGGCAAGCCCTGTCTACTTCCCTCCTGGCAGAGGGGTAGCAGGGCTGGGTGTGCAGACAGGGCACGTGAGTGCCCTCCCACACCAGGGCTCTTCTCCAATCAGGCTCATCCCCGTCCCTCTCCCCACGAACCACGGGGGACAGTGGCAGGGATCCCAGCCGCGTCTTCTCTGACTTGGCTCCTCCTGTCTACCCTGGATTCAGGGTCCAGTGCCCCAGCACACTGCAGGAAACAGGCCAGACGGGTCGAGAAAGCAGTAAAATGAAGAAGGCTATTACAGGTCTACTGTAAATAACCAGGTAGATTCCTATCCGAATCTTTAAAAACTTACCATTTTAGAAATTTCCAATGTGACAAATTACTCAGAGCTATGCTTGAAGGTAAAAATGGCCATCGAGCCTGTCGGGGTGTCCTGCGGTGGGGTTTGGACTGGGTGCTCGGATCTTGCGGAGAAAGGCGATCATCAGCCTATCGAGTCCCTCCTAACAGCGTGGACTATCCCTCCGTTCGCTTAGGAATTCTTTTAAATCTTTCTTAAAAGTCTTTAAAATTTTGTGTATGAAGAGCTTTGTCCTTGAGGTAGAATTCTTTCCGTAAAACTTACCATTTAAAATTGTGCAATTCAGTAATTTTTAGTATATTCACAAAATTAGGCAACTATCACTGTAACGGGGTGTAGCCAGGAGGCCCGCCCCCCCAAACGAAGGATTTGAAACAAGGTCCAGAACTCAGGATGTCCAGGAATGATAAAACACAGGATGTCCTCACCCCCACAAGTCTGGACTGGGGGATGGGACACATGGAGCAGGTCCACTGAAAGTTATTTTGCGTGTCAACAGTTGGCCAGCTTGATACCTGATATGCAAAAATGGTTATTTTGCATATGTACAACTGCTGACTAGCTTCATGGGTGTTAAGTAGCTGTGACTGTGCTTTGAGCCAGGGAGAGGGGAGTGACTTTGACCCACAATGTAACTGGGAGGCAGCTCCCCCTGGGTCCAGTCCTGCGTGAGAGTGTGGAGATGGTTCACTCCACACCATGGGAGTAACTATGGCAACCTGGGCTAACTATGGCAACCCAGAAAGGCTGGAAAAATCCGGGAATGCTGGCAGGTGTAACTGATTGTGGGAGGAGTTGGAAATGGGGTTGCAGAGGAAGGTTCCCACTGGGATTTAAAATCCACGCACAGCAGCCATGCAGGGCTACCATATGGTTTGGGGGCTCCCTTTCCCACGAGGCTTAGGAAGCAAGAGAGACAACGCAGGACCAGGGATGGGACATGCGAGACCTTGCAGGGAAGGAAAACGGTGGAAGGACTCTTGCTGGTGGGCCATGAGAAGGTGCCACACGGGTTTGGGTTAAGAAGTGGAGACCCCAGCGACACAGCTGATAGTGCTGGGAACCGCAGGAGGCCTACCGGCCGAGCTCGAACGACTGACAGGAACCGGAAGAAGTGAGCCGCGGACTTCTGTTTCTTTTTCCTGAGATATGGTACCCAAGACTGGCCTTCCAGGGCAAAGGGGGAAGAAAGAACTGTGCTTGTGGGTATTTTAAGGGACTTTGAGTATTTAATGGCGACATTAAGTCATTCCGCTAAACCTGTATAACTTTTTTCTTTTAGATTTTATTATTTTTAGAGAGGGGAAGGGAAGGAGAAAAAGAGGGAGAGAAACATCAATGTGTGGGTGCCTCCCTTGCACACCTTACTCAGGACCTGGCCCGAAACCTGGGCATGTGTCCTGACTGGGAATTGAACCAGTGACTCTTTGGTTCACAGGCTGGCACTAATCCACTGAGCTACACTGGCCAGGGCTAAACCTGTATAATTTTTGAATAAATAGTTTCTTTCCTTTTCACCAAATTCTGGCATCGAGAGCCATAATTTTAATTCCTAAGGGCAACGGGCAAAGTGAACCTGGTACAGAGGTACCCTGGGAGAGGGGGGGTCCATTTGGTAACGGTGTCTTGTCCCCTTACCCACGGGTCTTCCTGGACTTCCTGGAAGTCTATTTCCCTCACCAGATTGGGAAAGTTTTCCTTCACTATTTCTTCAAATAAATTTTCAATTTCTCGCTGCTGTTCTCCTTCTGGCATCCCTGTGATTGGGGTGTTGGAACATTTCAGGTTGTCTCAGAAGTTTGTGAGTCTCTTCACTTTTTTGAATTCTTGTTTCTTCATTTTGTTTTAGTTGGATGTTTATTTTTCCCTTTTGTTCCAAATCATTGCTTTAAGCCCTGGGTTCCTTCCTGTCACTGTTGGTTCCCTTGAATATTTTGCCTGATTTTATTTTGGGTATCTTTCACCCGTTTTTTCAACTTTTTGACCAAGCTCAATCAGTTCTGTGAGCACTTTCATTCCCAGGGTTTAACTTCTCCATCAGAGAGGTTGGCTATCTCCTCATCGCTTAGCTCTCTTTCTGGTGTTTTGCTCTGTTCTTTCATTCGGGCCCTATTTCTTTCTCTTGGTGCACCTGTTAAGGGGCGGGGCCTTAGGCACTCACCTGGGCAGGGCAAGTGAGGGAGGGGCCAGAAAGGGAAGGATACAGCTCCCCTGCTTGGCTGTAGTCCACTTTTCAGAAAACTCGCGTGTGAGACTGGAAGTTCCTCCTACCCCGGCGACCCACGCGGTGGTTTGCAGTCAGCTCTGCGTCTGTTTCACCTGCGGCCAGCTCCGGTGCTGCGGCCTCGCTGTGGTTCTTCTGAGCAGGCCACCCCCGCATGGCCTCGCTGCAGGTTCTTACTGGTCTGGTTGTTCTGGTTGATTTTTCTCCTTAATTCCTTGGTTGTCAGAGTTCCATGCAACTTGATTTTCTGGCACTTCTGGTTGTTTATTGATTTTAGATTGGTCGTTACCCTCTTTTTGGTCGTGTGAGGAAGTGAAGGGTTTCTACCTACGCCTCCATCTTGGCTGGGACCTCCCTAAAACTGATATTCCAGGCTTATGAAATAAAAGATATATATTGGTCTCTACTTCAAGTTGCTGGCACAGAACTCCTAAAACTCTTGCAATTTCTTAAGGCATAAGAGCACGAGAAATATCTGTTGTTTTAATATTTGTTCTTCGACCCTGAATCCTGACCAAGAGCTCCTGAGCCCGTGTAATTTCCTGGGTAATAGGAGTGTCTTTCATTCTAGTAGGGTGATTTGGGCGGGCTCCCAGACGGACCTTAGATGTGAGCTGGTCACGGGGAAGATGAGGGCAGAGTAGCAGCTTGGAATTTTCAACACCCCCTTCCCAAACCCCTATTCTATTGAGAAGGAAAAGGAGTTGAAAATGGAGTTTCCAGAAGTGGCAGAAAGGAGGCGTTTTGTATGCATTATAAAGAGACAGACAGGAGAGAGTCCTCAGAGGGAGAAACTCTGTCAAGGAAAGTGTGTCCCTGTTAGTGAGCCACTGGTGAGGCCCGTGCCCAGCCTGCACGGAGGCTGGCCTCCTGCGCCCTCCCCAGGCTGCGCCGCTCCCGGGACAGCATCTGAGTGCCCCACTCTGGACCGGGGGCTGTCAAACAGAAAGCTCATGGGTTCCAAGCCCGGGCTAGCTCAATGGCAGGCTGACACAGCGTGGCCACAGGGACAACTCTCATAGGGGATGGTGCTGAGTGTCTTCAGGTTTTTAAACTTTTAAACCCCCAAGCCCTCCCAGGGGCAAGTTCAGGAGACCAGGACAGTGTTGGGTCTGTGGAATGGGACACCTGGCTCAGCATGAATGAGGACAGTCTCAGGTAGCAGTTTCTGAGTCAGTGGCATGTGGTCACTGCTGGTACAGAACAGGGTCCCTAGGCACTGAGGGGCAGGGGACAGGGGAGGGGTACCTGTATGGAAATGAAACCTTTCCTCCAGTATGGGGGGAGGGGCCAGGGCCTGGTGCTTTGAGATCCCCGAGCTGTGGGAAGCCTGGTCAGGCATTTATTGGGCCATTGAGCCACCTCTGCAGTCAGATGGATAAGATCTCAACGTGGAACTCCAGCCCTTTGACAGCACCCGCTGGCTGCTCCTGAGGCCCGTCCCTGATCTGGAGGGGGAGAGAACACCTGGGTGCCTGGAGGGGGCAGAGAGTGCTGCGCACTTGACAGTAGCGCTGATGGCACTGGCACATGCGGACACAGGACTGCAGCCGGACTGCCGCCTGCTCCTGGATCACGTAGACCTTCAGCAGGATCTGCTGGAGCTTCTGCGCCTGCCGCCACAGCAGCGCCCTCCACCAGACCTGAATCACCCAGGCCCGGAGGGCGGCCACCAGCAGGGTCCGGCGCACCAGGGTGCCACGCCACCAAGCCTGGATCTTGACAGCTGCCTCTTTTGTTGTCAGGTGTTGCCTTGCAAGTACCTGCTAACCAAGCAAAGCAGAGGACTCCCAGTGATCTGGTCACCACCCACCACAGCCTTGCCAACCTCTGAGGCTCTCCGACCTTCTCTCAGCCACTGGCCCTTCCCCTGCTGGTTCTGAGGGGCTAGGGCACCTGGGGGGGGGGCTTTGCCTCCAATTGTGTTATGTCTGTGGCTGTGACCACATCTGCTCACCCCTCAGTCACTGTCCTCATCTTTCAAATGGGGATATATGAGGGGAGACACCCCCCAAAAAGGAATTATCACCTGGCGGGTGGCCCCTTGTGGTACTGGCTCCCCCTGCTAGGTGAGTGTTCTCGAAACCCACCTGGATCAGTGCACCAGCTGGCGTTGTTGTGAGAGGCTGTGTTCGGCCTCAGTGAATTCATTTTGAAGACTCAGTGTGTTTGCTCGTTTCATGACAGGTGATTTACGAGCACACCTGCCCATGTGTGCTGAGTGTTCAGAATTTTTTGACCAAAAAACAGCACGACTTCTGTGCCCCACCCTCCCTATGCACTCAGTCTTGCCCCAAGTGAATTTTTTTGTTTCCTAGATGAAAAAAGGGACATGTTTTGCCCATATGGAAGAGGTGAAATAACAAATGGCAGAAACACTAAAAGGCATCAAAATCTAAGTTCAGAAACTGTTTTGAGCCATGGAAAAAAGTCCTGACAGGTACACTGTATCACAGGGAACGTACTTGAAAGGTGACTGAAGTTTAAACATGTCAGAATAAATACATGATCTTTTAATAAATCCAGGTTTTTCGGGTCCCCCCTCATACTTGCCCTGTGGTCCTCACAGCTTCCTGGAATTGCTGGACACACTTCCTGACCCAGAAGAGCAGGCCGGGCGTGAGAGCCACATCCTGCCACAGGCCCCTGGGCATCTTCCCTCACCCCCTTCTCTTGGCTTGCCCTGCTGCCTCTCAGTCACCCCCACAACCTTCCAGGACCAGGCCTCCCTCTGGCCTTCCAGTTCCTTCTGTTCTGGTCTCCCACCCTGGTCCCCCTGGGCCGTCTGCACCCCAGCATCTGCCATCTTTCCCTGTTAGTACACCTTGCTCGGGAGAGGGAGGGCATTTATGGAGACAGGAGAGCAACGCTGAGCAGACACCAGTGGGACCAGGGACGGACCCTCCACTTCCAGGAGATCTGTGATCTTTCCTGCTTCTGGGCCCCACCTACCTTCCTTCTCTGTCTTGCCCATCTCTCCCGTTCAGCCTTGTCCTTCTTATATCCCGTATCTTCCTCCGGGTCGAACTTCTGTGATCAGAATGCAGGCAGAAAACCTGAGTGAGGACCAGCTCCAGCCAAACCTCCAGTTCCCCATCCTTCCCTGCATCCTGTGAAGTCATCTGGTACTCCCTTCTGCCCCTAGCCACCTCCCCACCCTGGGGCCGGCTCCTGAGGAGTCTTACATAGCATGCACAGCCCATGGCTGGAGGGCGGTGGTTCAGGTGTTCACGCTCCTTCTAGATGCTGCTCAGCTGTGTCTGGCTGAGGCTGGAGGGTGGTCATGGAGGGGACAGCAATGATGTCACAAGGGTACCTGTGACCCAAGGACCAGGGTGCCTTCTCCAGGTTCAAGGTTGTTGGATAAAGAGGAGACACCTGTGTGTTTCCCTCTTGCCAGGGATGGACCAGTCTTCGGGAGAACCACAGCCCTTGTGAGTCTGTCCTTTTCCGAAACTGACCCTGACCTGGCCCACCCACAGGGCCTCCTGTTGTCAGCCACTGAGGAGAGCAGGTCCCAGTGCAGAGGAAGGTGCATGGGCTACAGTGCCCCTCCTTAGTGGGTGGGGCGGTCCTTCCTCGAGTGGGAACAGTGTGGGCACACCGGGTGAGTGAAAGGAGTCTTAGAAGGGTCCGGCAGAGCTCTCTCAGCCCTCCATGCTCCTCCCTCCAGCTGCTGTGACCCTGTCCTGTGGTCATTTGGTGGCACTTCACAAGCCAGTATATGTTCCTTAAAACAAAGCAAGCCCTTCCATCCTGTGTCTGAGACTTAGTAGGCTGGGGGAACTTTCCAGACACAAGCCATAATGTAGGAAACAGTGCGGCCCCCACTGTAGGCTCCTCGGGGGACAGTGGTCCTATTTTAAAGATTCATGAGCTACCCAAGCCCGCTTCCAAAGCCAGCGCCTTCTAGCTGTTTCCAGCTCCAGTTTCCAGCTGCGCTCACCTCTCTTAGGGGACTCTGGGGAAAGCTCCCTCAGACCTCGGTGACAGCCGGTGGGCCTCTTCCTTTCAAGGCATCATCTACTTCCCGTCAAGGAACAGGAGGCCTTAGCTCCCCTTCTCCCCGTCTGGTCTTCCCGAGGCATCACGTGCCATGGAGGGCCAGTCACGTTTAGCGGTCAGGTAACAATGACCTCGAGTGCTCGTGACAGCCCCGCGCCCCTGGAGCACACCCCGGGTCCCTCTCCTGGCCTGTGTGACTTCGCAACAGCACATACAGGAAGCGCCCGCACCGAGCAGGTCCCTGGGTACTCACGACCCAGCCACAGCATTGCTCTCTTCTCTCCGCCAAGGACTCCGTTTCTCAGCCACCCGCACTAACTGTCCGCAGCAAGCCCTCCTCCCGCACGCACGCACGCACGTCCCGATGCCGCCGCCGCGGGAGGGGTCGCTTAGGGAATGCGTACAGTGGCGGCCTTCTGAGTCACAAGACAGGTGGCCCTTCCTCCATGCCACTAAGTCCCCCCAGATCGCTCTCCCCTGCAACCCCCGCTGATCACTCCCTGTTTTGTGCAAGCCCGAATGGCGTGCACTTGCTGCGCTGGTTCGAATCTCTGCCCGCGGACTGAGCGGACTGGGCTTCCTCAGGGCGTGGGGCTGCGCTCTGGTCTGGCACAGACCCTCTCTGGCCATGGGCACTGGGGCGAGTCTCATCTTGGCAACACCTTTCCTCCAGCACGGAGCTGGGGCGGGCTGGTTGGGGCCCCAGCTCCCAGGATGACAGCACCTTGGCCATTGGGATGGGGCCTGACCCCGTCCTTGTCCGATTCTCCTGTTCGATCGCCATGGCTCTCTCGCAGGACTTCTTGGATGGCCCTTCGCTGGGTAGACATTGTGCAGATACTCCGTCTGCCTGATAACTGTTTTGTTTCGGTGGCATCTCTCCACACAGGGATCTGTCCATGCACCCCCCTCTCTAAGTGGGCTTCAGACAGTTTTGAACAAGGGCTTTCCCACCCAGGGTCACAAGCTTTTCTATTAGCTTCCGGCCTGTTTCCCGCTGAGGCCTTCACCTAGTAAATCGTGACGGAACGTGAGCCTGCGGGCAGTGTCTCTTTCTTCACTGGGGTCAGTCCCTCATTTGACAGAGCACCCTCTGTGTCCATTTCTTACGGAAAGAAAAGGTGCCTGGGTGTAACCAGGCAAAGACGTGCAAATATACCCTCAAATTGGATGGATGGTTTGGCTTAGTTCGGAATTGGAGGTTAAAAATAATTTTTCTTCAGGATTTTGAGGACTTTGTTTCACTTTTTTCTGGAAGTCCAGTGCCACTCCAATTCCCATGTGCATGGGTGTTATCTGCTCTTTCCTCTCTGGGAGTTTTAGGATCTTCCCCCCACCCCTGAGGGTCCGAAGCGACCATGGATTGGATGGACATTGGTGTAAGAAGTGAACACACCATTCCATCCAGGGCTTAGATCTGTGGCTTCACTGTGGTGCAAATCTTGCTTTCTGAAGCGGGCTGTCCCAGCATCCCCAGCCATCCCCCATCCCCCCAGCCGTCCCCCATCCCTCCCCAGCTGTCCTCCATCCCTCCTCAGCAAAGGACCGGTTGTTCTCAGCAGCACGGAGAGGGAGGCATCTTCCTCCCCATTCTTGTGTTGGGCCTTTGCTTACTTAGTCTTGTAGTTTAGAAATTCCTATCATCCAACTCTGGAAAACTTTGTTGTCTGAGTTAAAGAAATGATAATGTCTCTCCTTCAATATACTCCTATTAGTAATGACAGTAATCCTATTAGATTACAGATCGATCCTTTAAGTTTCCGACATTTTCTAACTCTGTCTTTAGTTCTACGTTTTGGAAGATTTTCTCCATTTTTAAAAAGAGTCTTAGTTTTCAAGAGCAGTTTCCCACCCTCTGACTATCTCTGATGGTCAGAGCACACGATTCCTGTTTCACTGACTTGTTTGTGTCTCTTATCAGCTTAAGAATATTACTTAATGGTTGTTTGTTTTTTGTAAATCTTTAAAAAAAGATTTTATTTATTTATTTATTTTTAATTGCAACTAAAAAAACCCATTTTATTTATTTATTTTTAGAGAGAGGGGAAGGAAGGGAGAGGAGGGAAATCACCAGTGTGTGGTCACTTCTCACACGCCCCCTACTGGGGACCTGGCCCACAACCCAGGCATGTGCCCTGATTGGGAATCAAACCTGTGATACTTCGGTTTGCAGGCCGGCACTCAATCCACTGAGCCACACCAGCCAGGGCTGTTTATTTATTTTTAGAGAGAGGGGAAGGGAGGGAGAAAGAGAGGGAGAGGAACAGATGCAGGAGACTTACATCAATCGGTTGCCTTTTGCACACACTCTGACCGGGAACTGGACCTACAACCCAGGTCTGTGCCCTGATCGGGATTTGAACCTGCCACCTTTTGTTTGGTGGTTGACACCCAATGAACTGAGCCACACCGGTCAGGGCTGTAAATCTTTTTCTTCTGTCCCCAGTATTGTCTCTGTTTCTTTTAAGCCCCCTCTTTTTTCTATTTCTGTTTTTGCCTCAGTCTTTCATGCGAGAAGCTTTCGGCAGGTGTCGACGGTCCTTGGTTGCACACGTGTGTGTAAGAGTAGGGCCCTGAGACGTGGGAGGGGTGCTCAGTGTGTGGGGCGGGGGGCTCGCTCACGGGTGCTGTTCAGTGTGGGTCCATAGGGGAGAGTCGGGCAGTGCTCCAGCGGGGGACCCCAAACATCAGTGTTCGCTTGCTTTATTCTTTGAAGCTTATGGTGCGTTGCATTAGTGGCCCTAGATTCACACCTTTTGTGATGGGACTTTGCAGTTTCTTCCCACCAGGAGTGGAATCTATCTCCCCGTGCCTTGGGTCCGGCTATGTGACAGGCTGTGGCCAGTAGAGTTGGGTGGAATGATGACATGTGAGTTTGTCCTTGGCTTTGAAAGGCTCTGCCCCTTGATCTTTGCGCTCTGGTGCTTCCACCATTGCCAGGGGGAGAAAACACCCAAGTAGCCTGCTGTGGGAGGAGGAGGAGGAGGAGGAGACACACGTGGAGGAAGCTCCCCCAGCCACGCCACCGCCACTGAACGCAGCCTACTTCGACCGTGCTCGTGGCCGTGGCCACTGAGGCTGGTTTGCAGGGCTGGTGTAGCGATAACTGACGGACTACCTGGCGAGGAAGCCCGGGACCTGGAGTTAGAGAGGAGAAAGGGGCTTGACTGCAAGCTTTCGGGAGCTGAGCGGGCACAGGGGCCAGAGGCCTCCCTGTTCGCCTGCACGCTCTCCGTTCACCTGTCTGTGGCAGCTCGGCCCTCCGCCTCTGCTTCCAGCCACACCCGCCAACTCTGGGTCTAGGAGCTCTCTGTCCAGCTTGCCCAGAAATAAGCCTCCCCTTGGCCAGGGTTGGGGAGGGGTACTGCTGGCTGTACACACAAAGGGGGGAACCCCCAAACCCTTAAATGAACGTCAGTTCCTCGCCTGAGACTCTTAGTAGCTGGGGCCTCAGTCCCACACTGTGACCTCATTATAGGTTTGTGCTGGATTTTAACGTGACTGATCCCCTTAATGATCTCCTGGGCTCTTTTTTCAAAATTGTTGAAATTATCTTAACTGTGGACATTTATTCTTCAATATGACTTTTTTTTTTTTTTTGGCATCCATTTGCCAAGCTCTCAAAAATTCTGATGAGATTTTTATTGGAACTGAGTCGAACTTTCAGGTTAACTTGGAGAAAATCGAAAACCTTGCAGGGTCGAGGAACTCTGCGGATGACCATGCAGTGCGTGTCTGTGTTCACTCGGGTCTTCCTCTCTGGCCGGTTCAGCCGGGGACACAAGTGGCGTTTGCAACTTCTAGGAGCATGAACTTGGAGAAGAAGCCTCTCTCTTCCTTCCTCCTTGCTCACTCAATTATAGATGTGATTGCTGAACTTGAAGCAGCTGTTTTGGATCACAAAGTGACCTTGGGAACAGAGGCTGTTCTAGCAAGCACCAGGATTCCTCCCTGTCCCAGAACACCTGTTTCTGAACTTCTATGGGGAAGAGAACTAAACCTCCAATTTATTAAAACCACTGTTGTGTGGGTTGTGCTATCAGTCACAGCTGCCATGTGGTTAAGTTCTGCCCCCGTGGTTCTCAAAGTGCGGTTCCCTAAAAGCATCACCACAGCATCGCCTGGAGATGAGTTAGAGACACATACTCTCAGGCCCCCGCGAGACTGAGTCGGAACTGCTGGGTGGACCTGCGCTCTGTGTAAATGGGAGGACGCTGCGTCTGGGAAGTGTGGCCCCAATGATGTCTCCCTCAGTCCGGAGCCCACAGCAGGCTCTGTCCATAGGAGCATTGCCCACCTGCCCCAGGAGACCGAGCCCAGAGGTCACCCCCGGGCAGAGGGCTGCCACCCCTGTGCGCTGCATCAGCAGGGGTGCGGGCAGGAAGGAGAGGGGCCCACAGCCCACCTAGTCGCGGCCCTGGTTACAGGACCGGCTGCGGGTTGCCCGGGCGCACCTGCCGTGGAACTTCGTAGTTGTAGCCCTCCACACTGGGCTTACAGGTGAGTTGTCTACAATGAGATCCACACTCAGCCCTTCTGGTTGAAGGCGATTAGCTGATTTATTCATGACCCCCCACCTCTCTCCCTCTCACCATGCTACAAGCATTACGGGAATATTCTGGTCTTCTAGGCACTTCATGGAGAGCTCATTTTACATTTATTGTCAGGAATTCCCTAAGCACACCTCCTACCAGTTTCTAATTCAAAACCATTTTTGAAAACTTCCTGAAAAGCAGCTCACACAATCTGCTTCTCAATGTTTAATAATCTGTCAAGATCTCCTCCTCTTTTTCTGTCTTGGCTGACTTATGTGAGAAGGGGTTCACTGGCTCACAAAGCTAAGAATTCCCAGTCCAGCCAGGGACAGATTCAGGCATGGTTAGATCCAGGGGCCCAGAGGGATCATCAGGACTTAATTGTTGGGAACTGTCCTGCCTGGTTTCAGAAGCTGTAACTCCCCATGGCTAAGGCTGAGTGGAGACCTTGGGACCATAAGCCACTAAGGAGATAAAACTTATCTCCCTGGCCCAGGCACTGCCTCTGCCCCCTTTACTTCACCCTGCTTGACCCTGAGCCTGACCAGTTAGTCAATGATGGGCAAGATGCCTCATGGGAGGGATGACCTAAGACAGGCACGGTCACGAGGGGTCCCCCAGGGAAGGACTTGGGGGGCTATAGAAAAGGGGGTGATGGGCCCTTGCCCCTTGGCTTTGACATAGCCTGAGTCCTCATTCTGTCTGCAAGAAGTCTCCTAATCTCTTAGCTGCCTTACTTCCCCTGCCTGATAAAACCTGAAACAAAGCCAGAGGGCAATGCAGCCCTCTGCTGGAAAGGGCGGGTTCCCGGGGCCATCAGGCCTAAGAAAGCATGCATAAGATCCTATGAAACCTGCTTTGCTAAGAATGTTCTCAATTAAATGATAAGGGTCCAAGCAGGAAATGAGTTTGTTTCCTACAGCCCTTTAACTAACTGACTCAGAATAAGCCCTAAGTAATTCTTTGTATGTTATCGTTTGATCCTCAATGCCTGACAATGACTGATGAGCTTCACCTGTATTCCTGTGCAAATTGAACTCAATGAAAGCCCATTGAGGAACAGGTTCCTGGCCCTTCTCCTTTGAGAGATCGGCCACCTTTCCTCCCCAAGCAGATCATGTCTTGATAGACTTATTCTCATCCGTGGCAGTGAGGGGGGCTCTGCCCGCAGGGCTCCCCCCACTTAATTTCTGTCCTTCCGTCTGTGGCCCTGCGTTCCTCTGTGTGGACCCCATTCTCAGCGAGCTGTTTTTGTGTGGTGTCCCCAGAAGTCCTGGCTCCATGACCCTGAAAGTCAGCAATCCTTGTAGTGAGCCAGAGGAAGTCTATCCGTACAGTGGAACAGCCTCAAGCTCTAACAAGGAATGAAGCATTGAGCCGTGCTACCGTGTGGGTGAGGCCTCCAGGCATCACGGCAGAGGAAACTAGACACAAAACGGTTTGACTCCCTTTCTGCGAAAAGTCCACACCGGCTACATCCACGGAGACAGAACACAGGCTGGAGTCTGGGGTACTGGGGGGAGAGTGACTGCTTCAAGGGCTCGGGGTTTTCTTTTAGGACAATACAAATATTTTATTTTTATTTTTTAAAAATATTCCATTTATTTATTTTTAGAGAGAGGGGAAGGGAGAAAGAGAGCGAAAGAAACATCAGCGTGTGGTTGCCTCTCTCACACCCCCTACTGGGGACCTGGCCTGCAACCCAGGCATGTGCCCTGGCTGGGAAGAGAACCGGCGACCCTTTGGTTTGCAGGCTGGCACTCAGTCCACTGAGCCACGCCAGCCAGGGCAATACGAATATTTTAGAACTTGACATATAGACGATAGTGGTTGCTTAATGCTATGAACATACTAATTGCCACTGAATTGTTCATCTTACATTCGTGGTTAATCTTATGTGGTTACTCTAAAAACAGTTGTGTGAATTTCACTTACCTTGTATATATGCCTATATAGGAAGTGTTCTGCCCTGGCTGGTGTAGCTCAGTGGATTGAGCGCGGGCTGAGAACCAAAGGGTCACCAGTTCGATTCCCAGTCAGGGCACATGCCCAGATTGTGGGCCAGGGTCCCAGTGGGGGCCATGTGAGAGGCAACCAGACATTGATGTTTCTGTCTCTCTTTCTCCCTCCCTTCCCCTCTGTCTAAAAATAAATAAAATCTTATAAAAGAAAAGGAAGTGTTCTTTCATGCGACGTGCAGTCAAGTGTGGCCCTGAGAGATTGGGAAACACACGAGAAAACTGTGTGTGTCAGACTCACAGGGTCTCAGGGCCTCCGGAGGAGGTCACCATATGTCATTCAGGGTCATAAGAGAAGCACCAGGCTTCAGTCAGGTGGCAGGAGACAGAGGGGAGAAAGAGCTTTTGCTGGGGCCTTCACTGGAGTGGGAAAGGCCAGGCAGGGCAGGTCGCCAGGTTAGGACTGGCCAGCAGGTGTTGTGTCTATCCCCAGAGACCTGTACCTGACCCTGGGACGAGGAAAGCGGAAAAATATTTCCTCCCGGGGTGTGCAGGCCAGCAGGAGGAGGGTGGGCTCTGGATTGGTTGGGTCGCAGATGAACCAACGGCACGCTCAGGGCTGAGTGCTTGGCCTGCTCCAAGACCCGGCTAGTCCTGGGAGGGCAAACCAGAAAGGAATTTTTTTTTAAGTTGTCAAATGTCATAATATACAGAAAGTAAAGAGAATATATACACAATAATGCAGAGGTGGGCAAATGTAAGTTTACGGTTATGCATACACAAAACACAGTTTATTCTTGTATTATCTATTCATTATTTTATTATTTATTATCGCTAACCTACTTTTGCCCACCCCTGTATATTGAGAGAGAGAGAGAATTACAGACTGCATCCCCTTCCCAATAAAGAACTGATCATGTCTGCTCCAACTGTGTGTCGCCATGTCTCTGTCGAACAAGCAGCGGAGGGGCAGGGAAACTGAGGGCAGATACCGGCATCTCCCCGGCTAACTCCGTGGGGCCCCGGGGTTGTCGGGGTTCTGTGTGGAGGAGGGCTGAGAGCCTGGTAGAGTCCAACCAGACGGAGTGAGCGCTGCACCTGGGAGAAGACAGTCCCAGCACAGGAGAGCGAAGGTGCCCCTCACTGTGCGGACCTGCGGGTCAGCCCGCAGGGAGGACTGAGGCTGCAGGCTCCTGGAGATCAGAGCGAGGGCTTCGGGGGTTGCTCTGATTTTAAAGGGAAGCCATGGGAGGGTTCCATGGTGCGTGGGCGCCGAGGTCACCGTTTACTGAGACCCAGACGAGGAGTGGTATCTATAATTGGCTGACTTGGGAATTCTCTCTCCCCCCATTCTCTCTCTCTCTCTCTCTCTCAATATACAGGGGTAGGCAAAAGTAGGTTAGCAATACTAAGTAATAAAGAGAATAATAAATACTAAAGAGCGAGAACCCAGGCCAGAGCACACGGAACTGACCCGCAGCCTCCGCTGGCGTGGAGCTCGCCCTCCAGTGCTGGGCACGGAAAACAGAAAACAAGGTGGAATAGCCTCAGGTTTCTGTGAGGACTTGCAAAGTGGGACAGCAGAGTCAGGAGCTGGAGGGCACAATAGGGGAGGGAAAGCCATTTTTGTTTTGTTTTAATCCTCATCTGAGGATATGTTTATTGATTTTAGAGCAAGAGGAAGTGGGGGGAGGAGAAATTAGAAAGAGAAGGAGAGATTAGAAACATCGGTTGTCGCCATACATGCCCTGACCAGGGATCGAACCTGCAACCCACGTATGTGCCATGACTCAGGGGTCCAACCTGCAACCTTCTGGGGCAGGGCAGAGGCGCCAACCCACGGAGCCACTCGGCCAGGGCATGAGCTGTTTCACTAAGGTGCCCAAAGCAAGCCTTGCAGAGAGGAAGCAGGGGGCAGAGTCCAACCAGACGGAGTGAGCGCTGCACCTGGGAGAAGACAGTCCCAGCACAGGAGAGCGAAGGTGCCCCTCACTGTGCGGACCTGCGGGTCAGCCCGCAGGGAGGACTGAGGCTGCAGGCTCCTGGAGATCAGAGCGAGGGCTTCGGGGGTTGCTCTGATTTTAAAGGGAAGCCATGGGAGGGTTCCATGGTGCGTGGGCGCCGAGGTCACCGTTTACTGAGACCCAGACGAGGAGTGGTATCTATAATTGGCTGACTTGGGAAGCCACGGCCCCGATGTTCCTTCCCACGGCAGGCGTTGCCGACCAATCCCCGGCCTGCCCATCCGGCACCAGGCTCTCAGCCCTCCTCCACACAGAACCCCGACAACCCCGGGGCCCCACGGAGTTAGCCGGGGAGACGCCGGTATCTGCCCTCAGTTTCCCTGCCCCTCCGCTGCTTGTTCGACAGAGACGTGGCGACACATACAGTTGGAGCAGACATGATCAGTTCTTTATTGGGAAGGGGATGCAGTCTGTAATCCGACAAATCTGTGACCCCAGAAAGATCTCCAGTTCAATTCCTAGCTGGTTTGCTGTGAGTTCATACCTGCCCCGGAAAACGCCACTGGTATGGCAGTTGTGCCAGCGCCAGTACCCCTGGATAATGCGCACAGCGTGCCGCAGGCGGCTGTAACGCTGTCGGACGCGCCACATGCGGACCCAGGACTGCAGCCTGACTGCCGCCCACGCTTCCCGCGCGCAGGAGTCCAGCGCCGCCCGCCGCCGCCGCTCCAGCCGCGTGGCCAGCACCCGCCTCCACCAGCGCTGAATGATGACCGCTGTGAGCGCCGCGTGCAGCAGCGTCCGGCGTACCAGGGTGCCTCGCCACCAGGCCTGGATCTTTATGACTTTTTGCTCTTCATCAGGGGGCTTCTTTTTAGGTGGGGGTGGGGTAAGGGGTCGTGGTGAGGGTGGGGGACGTACCTAGGAAAAAGAAGGGGCACTCAGGAAAGGTTTCCCGCCCACCTCCACCCCAGGGTGTGCCAGGAGGGGGTCCTGACCCCTCGTAGCAATAGCCCCTTAGACGCTCAGGGACACTGGGCACGGCACTGCTGGAGCCAGAGAACAGAGAGGCTTCTTGTTTCTGCCACTCTTGGTTAATGGACCCAGGCACCTCAAGGGTCCTCGGAGTCTCAGGCTCCCGCCTGTAACACATGGCCCATGTTACCACCTGCCCTGGTCACCACCGGGCGTGTGAGCCTGGCTGGGCAGTCTGGAGAGAGCATGCCATGGTCTCTGGGTCGTGTTCCTCCTGGGCCTGACCACCTACCTGGGTGCAGACGGCCTCCCCATGGTGCCCACCTACAGGCTGGAGAAGGGGCACCCTGGGCTTGCCGCTCACGCCTGACTCCAGCTCCCATCCCCAACCTCCCGCCCCTCTGCCAAGTCATGCAGTTTGGGGTCTCGTTTATTTCTCATGGTCATTTCTTTCGATTCTCACCCATCAGCCAAGCACACATGCATACGTGCACACACTCCCACAGGATTCTCGGCTTAGGGTCCCCTTGACTTGGCAATGCCTCCCCCATCCCATCCCAGCCCTCCCCACCCCACTCTCCAAGTCTGCGTCGTCTGATCCCCGCTTGCCAGGGTTTCTCCTCCCTGCAAGCAACTCTCCGGGGGGCTCAGTCACACACCGCTCTCAGGCCCAGAAGGAGCTAGGAGAGGAGAGCGAGGGGTGAGTCAGTCACTGTTCCTTCCAGTTCTGGGGGGGGCAGCCCTCCTCCTGGTGGGTCTGGGCCAGTCTCGGTTTATGGTGGTTGCCCCTGAACAATAGTTTGGAGTACTGCCTTTCGTTCACAAACACAGCCCGGTTTGGATGGCACGTTCCGTGACGGTCCTGTGCTACGGGCCTCAGGGAAGACGGCCCATCACTGCTGGGTGAGTGGAGTCAGGACCGGGGCAGGCTAGGGGTGCCTCCACCCCCCATGTGGAGGGCCTCCAAGGACCTACCTCTGGTGGCATGGCTGGGGGTGCAGAGTCTTCCTTTTCTTCTCTTGTTATCACCAAGATGATTTCTTCATTGCCTTCTGCTATGACTTTGTACAACTTGTCTTTCTTCTGTAATCAGAGTTAGAGGGGAAACACACGTGCAGGTTATCCTCTGTGCGCTGTGTGCCAGGAACCCTGCATTCTTCCCCTCCAGTCTCGCCCAGAGCCCCCAGGTGCATCCTGGGAACTGGAAGTCCACCTGCCCCTGTTGGTGCCAAGGGGGATGGCTGTTCTTACACAGCATTGAGTGCCCATGACTTGGAAATAGATGGTTCAAACCCCCTCATGTCTTCCGTGCCCCAGACTGTCTATAGTCAGGGGCTTGATGGTTCCATCCTGCCCAGATCTGCCCTCCTCTCGCCAAGGCTCAGGCAGGAAGAGAGGAGGTGGGGAGAGCTATGATGTCACAAGGGCACCTGTGACTCAGGCTCTAGGAGGCCTCCCAGTAGTTGGGTCCCCTGTGGTAAAAATGTGGAACTGCCATAAAATGCCCTCAGCAAAAGAGGCCAGACTCCAGGAACAAAAGTTCACAAAGTAAGTCCTTTCGGCCTGGCTGATAAAAACATCAGTGTGAGGATTTAAACACTATCAGTAGGAAATTCCTTTACATGGACAAATTCCTTTACATGGACTTCAATTAAACAATGGAACCAAATGATTAGAAAGAAGGAGTTTGGAACAACAAAAAAAAGATTTTATTTATTTCTTTTTAGGGGGGCAGGGAAAGAAAGAGAGGGAGAGAAACCTCAATGTGTGAGATGCATCCTCTTGCTGCCTTTCGCAGGCCTCCGCCTGAATGGGGACTGAACCTGCAACCCGGGCATGGGCCCTGACCAGGTATCGAACCAGCGACCTTTCGCTTTTCGGGGTGATGCCCAACCAACTGAGCCACACTGGCCAGGGCTGGAACCAAATCCTTAAGTCCTTTACAAAGGGAGATTTACAAAAGGCTCAGAAGCACATGAGAAAATGTCCAACATCATTAGAGAGGAGAAAAATGAAAATCAGAAGCACAAGGTCTCATTTCTAAGCACCCTAGCGAATGGCTAAAATAAGAAATGCTGACAAACCAGCATGTTGCCAAGGATACACAGCTCCGCCCCCCGCCCCCCACCCCTTGCTGGCGGGCCAGTGCGGACAGTGTGGAGCACAGTGTGGAGCAGCAGAAGTGCTTTGGGCGACAGCTGGGCAGTTTCCAGGGCCGCGAGGCTTGTCCACTCCCTGTCACGCAGTGGCTCTGCTCTCAGAGTTCACACAGGAAGAGTGAAAGCGCGTGTGCACGGAAGATCTGTGTGTGAGTGCTTGCTCATAACAACGTCACTCGGATAGGTCAAAGTCGGAGACAACTGGGATGTGCACCAAGAGGGGAGCAGACCCAGAAGTGGTGGGGCTCTCACACGATGAAGTAACATGCGGTGACCTACATGGACACGCTACAGATACACACCATCGCTTGGATGACCCTCAGGCACCGTCCGCTGAACGAAAGAAGCCAGACACAAAGGAGTACTTACAGGATGACTCCACTCGGAGAAAATTCTAGAACAGGCAAAACTAAACTGCGGTAAAGTCATTCCGAATAGAGTTCACATCCCGGGTGGAGGTCTGAGAGGGGTTGTTTGCAAACAGCACAACGAAACAAAGAGAAATGTGGTGCATTTGGTTTTGGGTGGTGGTTACCGGGGAGTATAGAATTGTGACAACTCATCAAACTCATGCATTAAGCAACACTAAATAAAAGTGCAAAGAACGTGCCTGTTCTCTGTGTGCCGACGTGGAAAATGTAAGACAGACAAACTGAAGAACGAGATGGTCCCTATCTAGGCACATATTTATATGTGTGTGTTATAAAGGCATTCTTTTTAAAAGGGGGGATCATTTTACACTATAAAAATGTAACTGTAATTACCTTTGGGTAGGACACTGGAATTAGGGGGGCAGAGTGCATTTCCTGGACGAAGCCCCTGTGTCTGGCCCATCAGCCAGGCATGCAGGTGGCCTCGCGGGCATGGAAAGCCCCCAGAACCAGCCAGGGCCCCCAGCTCAGGCTTGGGTGGCTTCAAGCACTCTCCCACCCTGTTTCCCTGAGCACCTCAAGGTCACAGGAGACAGGTGAGAGCAGACCCTGGACAAGCAGGGCCCCTTCTCTGCCTGCTCCTGGCCCCTGAAGGTCAGTGCTGAGCGGAAAGGCCCCTGGCCCAGGACTGGGGAGGTTGTGAGCCTGTCTCCTCTCAGGGTCTCGGCCCCAGGGGTCATGGAGGAGCACATCCGGTGTGGAGAGTGGGGACAGGGGAGGCCAGTGCGGGTTTAGGGGGATGTAGAGAAGAGGAGGAGGCTGGTTAAGGCTGTGGGGGTGTCAGTGTGAAGCTGATGGGAGGGGCATGGCCGCAGGGTCCCAAGCAACACTAAGCTGGAGTTTCTGTTCACAGGTTCACACTCTCATCCAACAATCACTGAGCCCCTGCTGGGCGCCAGGTGCCACTGCAGGCCTTTGTTAAAGCAAAGAGTCAGGCGGGCAATGTCCCATGCACAGGGAGGTCACAAACCCACCGAAAAGGTGCTTTCCACGAATGGGGGCAAATGGCCACCGGTGTTCCTGTCAACTGACAAAGGTCTGTGGGTCGCACTGTCCAGATCGCACTGCTGAACCTAGACAGTGCAATGCATGGTAAACGGAAAAACAGCATGGGTAAATGGGAAAAAAGTTTCCTGTGGAAAAACCCTGAACTGAACTGTCACTGACTTGCAAGCAGAAGCAACCAGGAGACCCTGGTGCTGATATATTTCCTGCCTCTAGAGGGAGCTCCTCATCAGTCAAAAGAACACGGAAGAAGCTTTTAGAAAACAGATGTTTTGAAATGTTTTCTTCTTCAGATGGTTTTTGTTGCCCAAAGGAATGTGGTTCACTCATAAAACCTCTTATAGCTGAACACTTAAAACTTTGGAAATGTCATTTTCACGTCTACGTATTATTCCAATTGTATTGGTTTTATTTATTTTTTTCTTTTCTTTTCTTTTTTTACTTTTTAAAATTGTATTGGTTTTAAATCCATTTGTTACAAATATAAAAATGTGCCCTGGCTGGTGTGGCTCAGTGGATTGAGTACTGGCCTGCGAACCAAAGGGTCGCTGGTTCAATTCCCAGTCTGGGTGCATGCCTGGGTTGCTGTCCGGGTCCCCAGTAGGGGGTGCATGAGGAACAGCCACACACTGATGTTTCTCTCCCTCTCTCCTTCCCTTCCCCTCTGTCTAAACATATGTAAATAAGATCTTTTATATGCAACCCCCTTCTGACTTGTTTGTCAAATACCTGTCATTGGGAAATACGAAAAATTTTAGCCGAATTCCAACGCAAGCCTTTGCACGGTTGGTGGAGACGGCTGGAAAGCGAGTGTCCTGAATTAGGAGGCGGAGCCAGCACTGCCGACTTCCTTCCAAGTCGCAGGTCTTCCTGACAGTCTTTGCCACTTTGGGCAGCCATTCAAGTCAGTAGCAAAAGGAGCGGAGCTTAGATACAGACTAGAAGATACTGCAGAACAAAAGGTGAAACTGGGACTTCCCTCAAACAAAAAAAAGCCAACCACCCAGGACATAGAAAAAGTAACAGCAGGGAAAAGAGGGTTCTTTAAAAAAAAAAGATTTTATTTATTTATTTTTAGAGAGGGAAAAGAGGAAGATAGAAAGGGAGAGAAATATCAATGTGTGGCTGCTCTTCACATGTCCTCCACTGGGGACGTGGCCTGCAACCCAGGAATGTGCCCTGAGTGGGAATCAAACTGTCAACATTTTGGTTCCCAGCTCGTGTTCAATCCACTGAGCTACATCAGCCAGGGTGAGGGTTCTGAACATATGTAAAGATGCTCACTCGGCCATAAAAAAAGGAAAGGGATCCCTGGCTGGTGTAGCTCAGTGGATTGAGTGTGGGCTGCAAACCAAAGGGTCGCCAGTTCGATTCCCAGTCAGGGTACATGCCTGGGTTGCAGGCCAGGCTCCCAGTAGGGGATGAGTGAGAGGCAACCACACATTAATGTTTCTCTCCTTCTCTTCCCCTCTCTCTAAAAATAAATAAATAAAATCTTTAAAAAAAGTGAAAATTTAAAAAAAAGTAAATTTAAAAAATCTTAAAAAAAATGGAAGGGACATCGGAGTTGACAGGTCGCCCATGTGAAGGGTGAAGAGGAACAGGCAGTGTCGTGTATTGTTGATCAGAAAACCTCCAAGTAGCAGTTTGACAATATCCACTGGAACTAAGAGTGCACAGACCCCCTGGCACAGCAATTCTGTCCTGGGATTTTTTTCTCCCGAGATCTTCCCAAAAGGGAGCGCCCACTTGACACCAACATCGGACCTGCTTGGGACAAGAAAACCATAGGCCAATGTGATGAAGGAACCCATATGTAATAAGTATTAACAACTGAATTTAATGATGATTTCAAATGACACTTAATAGGAAGGATTTATCCCCCCTCCCCAGGGTAAGAGAATTGGCCATTGTTCTTAACTACCAACAGCATAAGCTGATTCACATTGACTTAATCAGAAAATAAAGGTGCGGAATGAGTAGTTAGCAGCTCCCCAGGTGTTCAGGAAGCCTTGGGGACAAGGCTCAGAAACAGGCAGGGAAGAAGAAACTACACATGCAGGAACCTAGGAAACTCCACAGAACCAGCCCGACGAAGATCTCACTCTGGCTCCAGGAATGGCTGTCCCGGATCCCATGCTGCAGATTAAAAACCCCTAATGGGTACATTGGATTGGCCAACCTTGGTCACATGTCTGCCCAGCAGCCAGGGAAACTGGCCATTTTTCAGCTCTCTAATTAGACACCAAGAGACGTAGGGTAGTCCCCAAACATGGGCAAGGGACTCAGGTGCCAGGCAGTCTAAAATATGGCCAAGGCCCACCACTGTGAGGTTCCCACAGTAAGAAATGATCTGTTGTTGAAATGCATGATATCACCAGACCAGAGAGGAAAACCATGGGATCTTCTCTGTAGTTGTAAAAAGAAAAAGATTTAATAAAATTTTTTATTTTAAAAATCATTAGCAAACCACCCAGCTACAAAAAAATCACATGTCATCAAGAAAACACAAATTAAAACAACAGGGAGCCCTGGCTGGTGTGGCTCAGTGGATTGATCATCAGACTGTGAACCAAAGGGTTGCTGGTTCGATTCCCAGTCAGGACAGAGGCCTGGCCAGCAGGCCAGGTCCCCAGTAGGGGGCATGCGAGAGGCAACCACACATTGATGCTTCTCTTCCTCTCTGTCTCCCTCCCTTCCCCTTTCTCTAAAAATAGATAAACAAAATCTTTTTTTTAATTCTTTATTTTATTGATTATGCTATTACAGTTGGCCCATTTTCCCCCTTTACTCCCCACCACCCTGCCCATCCCCTCCCACCCTCATTCCCCCCTTTAGTTCATGTCCATGTGTCATAAGTTCTTTAGTGTCTACATGTCCCATACTATTCTTACCCTCCCCCTGTCTATTTTCAACCTACTGTCTATGCTACTTATTCTCTGTATCTTTTCCCCCTCCCTCCTTCTCCTACTTCCCTGTTGCTAACCCTCCATTTGATGACTTTTTTTTTTAATGTTCATATTTTTAATCTTCTTTTTCTTAGGTAAGTCCCTTTAACATTTCATATAATAAGGGCTTGGTGATGATGAACTCCTTTAATTTGGCCTTGTCTGAGAAGCACTTAATCTGCCCTTCCACTCTAAATGAAAGCTTTGCTGGATAGAGCAATCTTGGATGTAGGTCCTTGCTTTTCAAGACTTGGAATACTTCTTTCCAGCTCCTTCTTGCCTGCAAGGTCTCTTTTGAGAAATCAGCTGACAGTCTGATGGGAACTCCTTTGTAGGTTACTG
>PVIA01006481.1:0-96870 GCA_004024845.1 Tonatia bakeri
TCTACAAATTGGGTGGAGGAGCTCAGATTAATAATCAAAGCTTTCTTTTTCTATGAGTTTGCTTATGACATATCTATTTAGATATTTCATATAAATACATAAACTGCTTTATGTCTCTGGCTTTTTTCACTTATCATAACTTTTTCGTGACTCATTAAAGTTGTAGCATGTATGATCAGTACTTCATTCCTTTATATGGATGAATAATATTCTACTGCATGTACATACCATATTTTGCTCATCTATTCAGCCCTCAATAAACACTGATTAATTCCACTTTGGGGCTGTTCTGATTAAATAATGCTGCTGTGGACATCATGTACAAATTTTGGTATGAACATAAGTTTTCAGTTTTTAAAGGTGCATACCTAGAAGAGGAATGGCTGGATCATATGATAATTCCATGTCTAACTTTTTGAGGAATCACAAAAATGTTTTCTGTGGATGCTGCCCCATTTTATGTTTTTATCAGCAGTGTTTGAGGGGACCCATTTCTTCACATTCTTGTCAACACTTATTAGTGTTTATCATTTTTGTTTCAGTCATCTTCACAGATGTAAACTGGTATCTCATTGTGGTTTTGATTTGCATTTTTGTAATATCCAATAATTTTGACCAACTTTTAATGGAAAAGGATTTGCTATTATTTTTTAAGACTTTATTTATTTATTTTAGAGAGAGGAGAAATGAGGAAGAAAGAGTGAGAGAGAAACATCAATGTGTTTCTCGAGTTCTCCCCACCAGGGACCTGGCCCACAACCCAGGCATGTGCCCTGACTGGGAATCAAACCAATGACCCTTTGGTTCACAGGCTGGTAGTTAATCCACTGAGCCACACCAGCCAGGGCAGTATTTTCTATTTTTTAATTGCATTATTTTTCTTTGTGCTTTTGAATCCTAAGAATTCTTTACATGTTCTAGTTACTAGACCATTGTCAGATGTATGATTTGAAAATATTTTCTCCCACTCCATGAGTTTTGAATTTAATCAATACAATCAGTTGTATGATTGACTTAAGGGGAGATTGTTATCCTATTTTTTCAAAATTTTATTGTAAAATTTTCAAATATGTATAATAAATTTAGTGAACAATTGTATACTTATAATCTTGATTGTAGAGCACTATTTTGCCTTATCACATATCTATAGTTTTCTGGTGTTATTTTTATTTTCTTTTAACCTTTCTAAACATTCCTGGTGCAACCCTTCTTCCTAAACTGACTTTCTTTTTTCTTTTATTTCCTTTCTTTCTTTCATTTCCTCCATCCCTCCCTTCCTTCCTTCCTTCCTTCCTTCCTTCCTTCCTTCCTTCCTTCCTTCCTTCCTTTCTTTTTCATGTAATTTTTTAAAATTGTTGACATTTTTACAGATGTCTCCATCTCCCTGCCCTTGCCATTGCCTACTTCCAGCCAGCCCCCGACCCCTTCCCTTTGGCCTTCAGCACACTGTTGTCTGTGTCTATGAGTTACACATATACGATTTTTGGCTAATCCCTTCACCTCCTTCCTAAACTTTAATATTTTTTAATCAATACCCACCAAAGAAAGACTAAGAGGAAAACAACAATAACAACAAAAATAACACATCCTATGCAAAATGGAAATATTTATGTGTAAGTTCTTATTTTAAAGGGTACAGTCAGTTGTTGTAAGAATTACATTTAGGATGAGCAGAGTGCCCTTCAAATCACTTGGAAATCAGAATGATGATGTCCTTCTGTTGACCTATTTGCAATTTCCCTCTTTGAATATTGAGGGGCTTCACAGGTTAAAAAAAAAAAGTGACCTTTAATGCCACCCTCAACTTTGTATGTACTCCAACAGCAAAGGTCATTCTTTAAAGAGGATTTTTTTTTTGAGGTCTTGTGAGGGGGAGGTTATGCCCTCTAGTACCTTATTTTATATCCCTAAATTTAATAGTTCCAATTCCATGGCTATTGAATTTACCTGCTTTATCTACTCTAAAGAGAAATTTCAGCAGAATTTCAGAAGGGTCTAGAGAATTGCATGTCAAGCAACGTTTGCCCTATATCAATTTTGTACAACATTGTAGAAAGAGAATTGCAATGAAATTTCTCATTATGCAAAAGCAGCTATTAGGAAGATGCAACCAAATTTAAGACAACTGGCAAAGAAATGAGATACAGTGTTACAGGGAGGTGGAGCACAGTCAAAGACTTGATGTGCCTTTCCCCCATTCTGTTTTCCAGACTTTTTCATTCACTTCAGGGGCTATCAAAAAACACTATTTGACAACCAATCTAAATTTTTGAACATTGCCATCTGATGTGCTTATTTCAACACATGAATATGAACAGATGTTTACATTATAACACTAAATGTGCCAGCTGTTCCTATGTCAAAATAAATATCTATGCATTTTATTTAAAAGTAAAACAAAGATTTTAAATCTCTTTGAACATCCATATAAATAATGTCTAACTTCCCTTCCTAACTTCTTTCCTTCCCTCCTTTCTTCTTTCCTTATGAAAAAAATCAAGGTTTCTTGGAACAGTATTTTCTGTTTCTGGGTATATCACAGAAGATCAGTGTTCAATGGCTTCAGCCACATCAGTGAATGTCACACTATTTGTGCACACTACAGAACTGAGTTTAAGGAATTTTCCCAGATTTAGGTTTGAGTTTTTCAGGTTCTATGCACAGCTCTGGAAGGCTGGCTACATCTCTGTCAGCAAATGTCCATGGATTCTGATGGCTGTCACCATTAAACAGCATTACCTGTCTAGGTATTTTTTTTCTCCCTGGTTATAGTACACAAACTAGAAAAGCAACTATTAATCCCATTGAATTTCTTTAGTTTTATATTCTTTAACCTAATAACATGAAGTATGTCACTTTTCACCCACAATACACTGGAGATCATTTGATTCACAGGGAAAAAATTGGTGGCCCCAGGTCTCCATAAGTGATTGTGAGTGCAGGTATTCCACCAGAAGGCCCTCTGGGGAGCTCCACCTGCAAAAGTAGATCTGCATTGAAAAGGTCATCAATGGCCAAATAAAGAATTTTTACTATTTTTCATAATTTTCTCAAAACGCTAAGCACACCTAACAATGGAGTGTTAGGACATAGTATGAATCACATTAAACTATTATTCCAGGGAAATGTGAGGAATTATATCTGTTCTCTTAATTCTGAAAGGGTACACAGAAAATTTTACAGTCCTTAAGTGTGTGTATACAAAATGTTTTACATCATAAAATAATTATAAAGTATCATAATTGATAGTTCAGCATACATCTTAATATGTTTGATGTTTTATCAAACCATTTTAAAATTTGAGTATAAACATAGGGAAAAAAACAAAAAAGAAATAATAACATGTTTACAATTATTTTCCAGTTAAAGTGTTCTCTGCAGTGACCTACAAATACTTGGCTGCCTTCCTCCCCATCCCTGTCCCAGCTCTCTCCCCTCGTCGCTCAGCCTTGCTCCCCAGTTAAACCAAAATACAGGTTATTCCTCCAGGTTTTAACATAACATCTTTACAGCAGCTCGCTGTACTGCCTCAGACCTTCTCCCTGCATGTAGCTACTTTGTATATTCTCTCACTTTCCTCAAGTCTGATTTAAATATCACTTTGCTATGTACTGAGTATTTGTGCCCACTTTCCAAATTCATGTTGAAGGCCAGATTCTTAATACAATGGTGTTAGGAGACAGAGCCATTTGGATGTGATAAGGTCATGAAAGTGGGGCCTTAATTAATGGGAAGATGAATGAAAGATAAATCTCTGTCCTGCACATTAGGATAGCAAGACACCAGATCTCTGGCTCTTCGGTGTTGGACTTTCCAGCCTCCATAACTTTGAAATATTTGTCATTAAGCCTCCAGCTGATGGTGATCTGAGCTGAAAACATACTTTCTCCCCGAGGCCTGTCCTGGTGGAGATCCTCCTATTTAGCACTGCCTCTGCTGCTTCTCCTGATACCAAACCCCTTAGTATCTTCTACTTCTGCTTTCTGTTTAGTACTTTCTACTTGATTGCATATTATGTAATTATACCATATGACAAATATGGTTATACATTTTACACACATGCATCTTTTAGAATGGTATGCATATTTGTGTAACTTCCCTTTTCATAACATATATCCATTAGGGCAGGGTATATTTGTTTTATTTAAATCTTGTGATGTATCTCATGTATATAGAACAGTGTCTGACACATATTATACTCTCTAAATATTTGGTGAGGGAAGGGTTATTTATTTATTTATTTATTTATTTATTTATTTTTATAGTGGGAAGGGAGGGAGAGAGAGAAAGAGAGAAACATTAATGTGCAGTTGCTGGGGGCTGTGGCCTGCAACCCAGGCATGTGCCCTGACTGGGAATCAAACCTGCGATGCTTTGGTTCATAGCCCATGCTCAATCCACTGAGCTATGCCAGCCAGGGCTGGGAAGAGGGTTTTGAATTATGGATAAATTATAATAAAAATAGAGGAATACAAGTTGATAATACAATTCTTAAAAAATGGAGAGGATATTCTGTATAATAAAATGAGTAGTATAAAAATTAGAGTAAAACTTCAAGATGTTTGAATGACTAGAAACAAATTATCTTTGTAACTCATATCTATTAGCAAATATGCTTTACCATCCTGTCACCTTTCAAGATATACTTTAGTTTGGGAATACTGAGAACTTTCATTATGTCTTTTTCCTAGGGGAAGGAAATATTGAACAGATCCTCCTGCCCAGGTTCACTACTTCCACCTGCATACCAGGTACAAGGCCAAGAAGACAGTAATGAGTCTTTGTTAGGTTTGGCCTTGAAACCAGATAATTATGCAATGGCAGCTATAATTCTAGGTTATAGTTCCATATCATCTGAGATTTCCTAACTGGCACCTAAGGAAATCACCAATACAGCAAATGTCCACTTTGTAAATTTTATAAATAATTGGTTTTATGTGACTTAGGGTCAATGTCCACCATTTAGAAAGAAAATATTAAATTTTAAGTTTTATTTGTTTTTAACTATTTTGTTCCTCTTAGCCACAGCTAAAACCCAATGTTAATTAGTACTTATTTCAGGTTACTTTTATTTTGAGAGAATTTGCATTTGTATGAAAATGAGATGATATGTGCATTTCCTCTCAAGCATTGTTTTTAGTCCATTCCTTGTTTGTCAGATTTTAATGTCCCTTTAAGTATTCCCAGGTAGAAGAAGAAGCTTACAAGCCTTCATTGACACTGAAGAAACAGGGCAGATCTACCCAGTGGTGATGACAACAAGTGACCTGGTGATAGAGCAAGACAGCACAGCTTGAGGGAAGAGCTTAGAACCCTCCAAAAATTTCCATTAATATTTGATATAAAGTTTCATGTTTGCTATGGACAAACAATTTTCTCAAGTGAGTGAGGATAAAAAATATCTCCAAAGGGAATTGCTAATTTATTGAGTTGCATCACATAAGACATTGTATTATCTAAATTAACACAGGATTTAATAAATGTATATAATATTTGAGAAAAATCTCTAAATTCTCCTACCTATCCCATTATTACTATCCCTTAACCATTTATGAAGCTAATGATCCAACCATAATCATCTCATTTAGACCATGGCCAGGACATTCAGAGATAGGGGAAGCAGTGCAAGTGGGAGAACTATATTTCATTTTCAGTTCTACAGGGTCAGCCCATGGAACTAGGATTCCCAACACATCTGTCTCACTTTCTATTTCTAGAAAATAAGCATATCTTCTTTTATCATTCTGGATTTTTAAAAACTCAATTATAAAGGAAAATGTTCTTTCCTCAGCCTTAAGTATTTTAAATTATCTTTTCATGCAAGCAAGACAATATAAAGTTATTATTCAGATTTTAATACCTTAAATTATAAATTGTGATGAATAACTTTTCATATACTATCCAATGCTGGCAAGATAATATTGATGTCAATATGAACTACTCAATTGAATAGGGGAAACTTATGTCAAGTAATTAGCTGGACCTGTACGGTATTTTGGTTATTGTTGTTACCATTTTCCAAATCAACTAAGTAATTAGAATTGAGGTTATAACTTTTTGAGTTTATAATTACTAAATTAGATCATCAAGTGGACTTTTTATTTACATTCATTGCTGTATGAACTAGGCCTCAACTCATATAGTTAAAATGAAGAGGCTTTGGAGATACCAACAGTTCATGAAGGCACCAGACACTAGCAAATGCCAGAGGCCATCACTAACTTTGGAGTTCAAGATGACAGAGAGATGAAATAGTGGAAGAGGGCTTCCAAGTAAAATCTAGATCTAGATAAGAACTCAACCACTGGTATTTCTACAAAACAAAGAGGAAACCAAAAGGAAATACCCTGACCTCCTTTCTCAACTTCCTGCTGGTGCTTCCATTGGCCCATCTGCAGGGGCATCTTCTAAGGGCACAAAGAAGGGCAAGCCAAGGTGGAGAATGGATCCTGAGGACTGGAGGTACAAGGAGGTTTATTAGAGGGATGCACTAGATGGATGTAAATTACATGCAATTTACTATTATGTCAGACACTGATGTTTATGCATCTTTCCTGGAACTGCATTTGCAAAATAACCTCCAGGGGTTTCAGAGTAAGAAGGCTACAAATAGTTTTCTTGTGTGGAAACTAAAAGAAAAAAAAGATACTTTTTCATTCACCTTCTAAATTCTTCTACTTGGGCTAATAATAAAATTATCAGAGACAGATTAACAAGAGAAAATCAAGATTTTAAAAATTCTGCATAAAAATAAAGACAGTGAAGCAAAATTGAGTATGTATGACATTTTTGGACAAAGGAAAAAGGGGAATTGGGTATTAGAAGTGACAACGGGCAATTTGCAGATAGTTGAGGAAGACTGAAACATACATGGCAGAGAAATACTTGCTAGACAACACAGGGAGTATATAGCTGATAGGACTGGGGTCTTAAGGTGGTTAAGTCAAGGCTCCCTTTCTAGGGCACTTATCTCTGAATCTCTTGGGCAGGAAAGAGGAGAAGGTCAAAGGTTCTTTCTGAGTCTTGATTCCAAATAAACAGATTAAAATCAATATCCCAAAAAAGAGGCTTCTTGATGGCAAAATGCTTGTTCCCTTCATGGGATACCACCTTAGAATGAGGGAACTCTTTGTTAATGGAAGCAATGGGTTCACACACCACCTCTCATGATCACTAACTATTTGTGCTAATTGTTGAGTTCTCTAAGCTGAAATTGTTCAACAGTTGACAACTGTGGTAAATCTGTAATTATTTACATAGTTTCTATTTAATGTTTCCCTACATAACTACAGAGAAGCTTCAGAAATGGGTTATTTCTGTTCTGCACCCTAGACAAAGAGATCAGCTTGTGTAACCCTTCTCTGAAGACCAAATTAGAATAACTCACTTACCATGGATTGCATTCAGTTCCATAGAAAATAGAGTAGACTGTCTCTTGGCCACATCTATGAATTGGCAATCACTTTTACTTGATATTTCTTCTACCCTAGGCCTTTGTAAAAGCAGTAACAAGTTTCCTTGGGAAATCCCTATTGCAGTCACTCATACTGAGATGTAGGTAGAGGTAGCAGCTTAAAGAAGTGCTGCCAGCTTCATAGAAGTGTGTATTATGTGTGTTCATTTTAATAGAGATCACAAATGAAAATATCTATGAAGGCTCACCAGATAACATAAATGGAAACATTATTTCTAGACCCATTTGTGTAGAAAATAAATCTTTGGGGAAAGTTCTGTCAAATTTCAATTTCATTAAGTTATGCATATGTGACTTGCATACAAGTATAAAATTAACATGTTGAAGATTTATATAAGTCATTGAAGAGAGAACCAGCAGGGTGGTAAAGTCAGCTCAAAGATCACTTGAGGAATACAGAATGATAGTCAGGAAAATACACTAAAATAGGTTTGGTTTGTTAGAAGCAAGGCTGGTTAATGTTTGTTTACAGACCAATAAAACTGTAACTTTTGTAATTAGAAGTCATTTTTACCTCTACTGAACAAAAATCTACAAATTAACATGTATTGTGGTCCTAATCAATAGTAAGGAGGGTGTCGGACAAAGATAAATTCCTTAAAGAAATAATCTCATAGATAATTAAATAATATTTTAGATAATTCAATTAAGTATTGGTTTGGCCTGTTAAACAATATTTCATTATGTCCTTGAGAAGGATTCCTATCATCCTTTTGTCTTATTTCCAAGTTGTAAGTAAATTTCCTTAACAAAGAAATATGCTGCCTGCTATTTTTCTTAAACCATGCAACTACCCTGGTTTTCTTTGGCTTCCCAATTTTAATGAAGATAAAAGTAAAAGGAATAGTTACATTCCTTTTAATTCTTATATAAATTTGCAAACATAAATAAATAAAAGTGAATCTAGGTACAACACTTTTTTCCATCCATGGTGAATGAACAGATGGCGGCTGATTCTCTAGCTCAGTGTCTGAAGATGATGTGGTGATCTGGAGAAGACAAGAACAGGAATCACAAGCCCAACTCTATCTTTAGTGAGGAAACTGGTTTGTGGGACTGTGGACCTGGTAAGATACGCTAATTTTCCAAGTGGGCCCAGAAATATAGACTTCTTATGTTAAATCTCTTGATTTTTAAATGTTTATACAAATTAATTTGAAAATTCAGAAACACTCTATGGGTCAGTAGTTGCAGGCTGCCTCTGATCAGGGAGCTTCTATTGTGCAATCTTTTTCTTAAGTTAAATAAAACAAGCTTTGGTAGGGAGATTTTAGTTTCTTAGATACATTTGTATATGATCAGTGCTAGGAAAACAGTGGGTTTGCCCTTTATAAATTTAAATGTTAGCCTAGAATACTTAAGTATTCTAAGTTCAATGAAAGGACTTAATATCTATTGCCTGTACATCTATTTGTCTATTCATCAAACATCTATTGTGTCTATGCGATGTGCCAGGTACTAATGTAGGAAGAAGAATATTAATTTGTCTCTCCTTGAACCTCTGAAGTCAGGTTTTCCACCCTCAAACTTTTGACCCTAGCTGCCTCCTTAATCCATGGCAGAATGACTTCTTTTTTTACTATGCAACTGAAGTTATTCTTTTCAGAGTATTTGGGACCAAGTCATTGTTAAATAGAGCAAATATTTCTTAGTCATTATTCAACCCGAGTTTTCTGTGGCATCTGAGACTATTCTAATTTCTCTGAAAATCTTTCTTTTGGAATCCAAGAAGTTTTTCTGTACTACTTGGAAAGTGTTCTTCTCTATTGTTTTCCTTTGTACTGCTACCATACGTTTGTGTCTAGGGAATCCCTTTTATTTCTCTTCCCAAGTTCTTTGAGTTAATCACTCCTCGCATTGCAATTTTCCTTTCTCCTATAAGTCTCTTCAGAATATTACTAACAGACACTGTTCCCTCTCTCTTGCTCACAACATCCAAATGGTCACTGGGTCTTCTATTCTATAATCCTGCTATTCTTGTACCTACTTTCCTCTATCTCTATCTGCTTCAGTTCAGGATCTCCTCATAGTGAATGAATTACAGCAGTTGAGATGCTTGTGGCCACAAATGCAAACTGGTTAGTACCATAAAGATACTTGTTATCTCATTTACAAAATGTTTTAAATTTGGACAGTTCCTAGTATTGTTTAATTCAGCATCTTATCACAGATGAATTTATTTCAACTTTTCATGTTTTTCTCAAGACTCACCTTCATAATACCTAGATGATGTAGAAGTTCTAGCATCTCAGCATAAAGAATGATATCTCTTAGAAGAAGATTTTCCTTATGGTTTATTTTAAGATTCTGTACTGATACACTTTTATATTTTATAGGCCAGAACTGTATAATAAGTCTATACATAAAACAATGACTGAAAAAGAATCATTTAAATCAGCTTACACTATTTAGAATTTATTTTTCTTTTGGACCCACCTCCTTTAAGCTCATGTAAAGTTGATACATGAACCAAATAATTATACCTATATTTGAGCATGCCCAATTCTGTTTGAAGCATTTGCTCTGCTACCTCATGCAATACTCACAACAACCATATTTGGTAGATAGTATTATCTCCATCTTACAGAAGTAAAAACTAAAGCTTAGAAAGTTTAAGGGCTTTCAGCAAGATTATATAGCTACTAATGCTTATACCCAAACTGCCTGATATAGTGATTTGCTTTTTACCCACTTATATTCTACCAAATGTAGGTTTCTATAGCATGAGAGGAGTCTGTGGGAGGAAGACTTGCTGGGTAGGCTTACAAAAGGGTGTGCTACAGTTCACTTTGATACCATTCTAATAATATTTCTTTCTTTTTCAATTTTTATGGTCGTTCAGTTACAGTTGCATCCATTTCCCCCTTATTACTCTTCCCTGCCCTACCCACCCTGACCTCCCACATTTAATCCCTCTGACCCCACCCTGTTGCCTTTGTCCCTGGGTCCTTCATACATGTTCCTTGACTTGACCCTTCCCCTTCTTTCCTCTATTATCACCCCTCCTGCCCTCTGGCTACTGTCAGATTATTTTTAATTTCAATGTCTCTGGTTATATCCCGCTTACTGTTTTTCTTTTGTTGATTAGGTTCTTGCTAAAGGTGAGATCATAAGATATTTGTCCCTCACCACCTGGTTTATTTCACTTAGCATAATGCTCTCCAGTTCTATACATGCTGTCACAAAGTTGCAGGAGTTCCTTCTTTCTTTCTGCTGCATAGTATCCCATTGTGTAAATGTACCACAGTTTCCTGATCCACTCATTTAATGATAAGAATTTAGGTTGTGTCCACCACTTGGCTATTATAAATTGTGCTGCTATGAACATTGGGGTGCATAGATTCTTTTGAATTGATGTTTCAGGATTCTTAGTGTATAATCTCAGCAGTAGAATTTCTGAGTCAAAAGGCAGTTTCATTTTTAGTTTTCTGAGGAAATTCCATACTATTTTCCACAGTGGTTGCACTAGTCTGCATTCCCACCAACAATATGCTAGGGCTCCCTTTTCTCCATAACCTCGCCAGCACTTGTTTGTTGATTTGTTTATGATGGCCATTCTGACTGGTGTGATGTGGTGTCTCATTGTGGTTTTAATTTGTATCTCTCTGATGGCTAGTGATGCTGAGTATCCTTTCATATGTCTCTGGGCCCTCTGTATGTCTTCCTTGGAGAAGTGTCAGTTCAGGTTCTTTGGCTACTTTTTAATTGGATTGTTTGTCCCCCTAGAGTTTTTTCTATTGTAAATGAGTGCTATAATATATCCAGTGTTTTTTTCCATATCTATTAATATGATCTTGTGATTTTTGTTTGTGATTTTTTTTATGTGATGTATTACTTTTATTGATTTGAGAATACTATAGTACCATCCTTGCATCCCTGGGATAATAGCACTTGATCATGGAATATATTCTTTTTAACATATTGCTGGATGTGGTTTGCCAATATTGTGTTGAGGATTTTATCATCTATGTTCATTAGTGATATTGGCTTGAAGTTTTCTTTTTTTGTTGTGTCTTTTTCTGGTTTTGGGATTAGGATGATTCTGGCTTCATAAAATGGGTTTGGAGGTCTTTGGAATGGGTTTTCCATCTTGGAATTTTTGGAATAGTCTGTGAAGGATATGAGTTAGTTTTTTCTTAAGTGCTTTGTAGAATTCTCCTGTGAAACCATGCAATCCAGGGCTTTTGTGTGTTGGGAGTTTTTTTTATTACTGCTTCTATTTCATTTGCTGTTATTGGTCTGTTCAGGCTTTCTGCTTCTTCTTCATTGAGTTTTAGAAGGTTATATTTTTCTAGAAATATGTCAATTTCACCTAGCTTTTCAAATCTCTTGGCATATAGTTCTTCTTAGTAATTTCTTATAATCCTTTGTATTTTTGTAGTATCAGTTGTAATCTCTCCTCTTTTATTTCTGATTTTATTTATTTGGGCCCTGTCCCTTTTTTCTTGATGATTCTGCTTAAAGGCTTGTCAATTTTGTTTATCTTTTTATAGAACAATCTTCTGGATTTATTGATTCTTAGAACTGTGCCTTTAGTCTCTATGCCATTTAATTCTGCTCTAATCTTGGTTATTTCCTTCTTTCTATTTGTTCTGGGCTGTCTTTGGTGTTTTTCTTTGATTTCTTGTAGGTATGGTGTTAGATTGTTTATTTATAATGTTTCTATCTTTTTTTTAGGTAGGCCTGTATCTCTGTGAACTTCCCTCTCAGGACTATCTTTCCTGCGTCCCATATGTTTTGGGTTGATGTGAGTTCATTGTCATTTGTTTCCAGAAACTTTTTAATTGCCTCCTTGATCTCATTCTTGGCCCATTCATTGTTTAATAGCAAGCTATTCAATCTCCATGAGTTTGAATATTTTTGAGTTTTTTTCCTTGGGGTTGGTTTCTAGTTTCAGTTCCTTGTGGTCAGAGAAAATGCTTGATATGATTTCAATTTTCTTGAATTTTTTGAGGCTGGTTTTGGGTCCTATCATTTGGTCTATCTTTGAAAATGTTCCATGTGCATTTGAATAGGATGTATATTTAGTTTCTGTGGGATGAAAGGCTCTCTGTATATATCAGCTAAATTCATTTGATCTCCCCATTCTTTTTTGGCTTGGAGTATTTCCATTAAAAAGTCAGCTGCTAGTCTTACCAGGGCTGCCTTGTATGTTACTTCCTGTTTCTCCTTTGCTGCCTTCAAGATTCTCTTTTTGTCTTGGAATTTTGCCATTTTAATTATGACGTGTATTGAAGTGGACCTCTTTGGGTTCCTCTCTATTGGGACTCTCTGTGTTTCCTGGTTTTGTGTGACTTTCTCTCTCAGCAAATTAGGGAAGTTTTCCATCATTACTTTTTCAAACAGGTTTTCTATCCCTCACTCTTCTTCTTCTCCTTCTAGTATCCCTATTATATGGATATTATTATATTTCATGTTGTCTTGCAGATCCCTTACCAACTGTTTGCTCTTTCTGAGTCTCTTTTCCTTTTCTTCCTCATTCTGGGTGTTGTTTTCTACCTTGTCCTCCAGCTTCCTTATTTGAACCTTTCTATCATCCAGCCTGCTTGTAACTCCTTCTAGTGTGGTTTTTTTTTTTTTTTGATACTTTATTGTTCATTTCTTTTTGGTTTTTGTTTATAATTTCTATTTCCTTTTTCATACTGGTGTAGTTCTCACTCAGTTACTTGTATTTGTCTGTGAGTTCCTTGAGTATCTTTATAACTATTATTTTGAATTCTATATCTGATAATTTGGTTACCTCCATTTCATTTAGCTCTTTTGGTGGGGAGTCTTACATTTTTTATTTCAGGTTCTTTTTTTTTTGGTTTCCCTTTTTTAGGTGGCCCTTTTTGTTTGTTTCTATACTTCCTGAATTTTCACTTTACTAACTGTCTTTGTAGGGTGAATTTCTGTGGTAGGAATTCTGTGAGATTCAGTGGTGTGGTCTCTTTTATCTCCTCTGGACACTCTAGATTTTCCCTTTCTTCTGTTTGTGTGGGCTCTCTTATTGTCCTGGGGTTTTTACCTTTTGGTGGTCCCCTTGTTCATGTTTTTTCTCCTCCAACAGGTATAGTGATTTTTCAGCTTCCATATATTCTTGTACGTGATCAGTCACAGAGGGTAGGCAAAATGGAATAAGACAGCAGGAAAGTATTTTATACAATTTAAAGTACCAGCAAGTAGACAAGAGATGGAATATTCTTTGGATAAGTATAGCACTAACTGTAATATTTCATCCAGCTAGCCACTTTCTATAAAAGGTGAAAGAGAGATAGGACTCTTGTTAGAGGGGAGGAGAACTGTGAGCTGGATCCAGAAAACAAAGTGCTTGTGCAAGGTTAGATGATGAGATTTAATGAGAGTAAAGGATGGAAAGTAGGAATAGTGTGAGAGACAATAGAGTTAACCACAACAATAATAATACTCAGGATTAAAGTGAAGTGTGCTAAGATCAGGGAGGGTTGCTGTATAGTTTGTACAGTTGTATGAAACAACAATTATTTGTAATAGTACTGGGACAACAATAATATGACAAGAAATATACGATTTGGATAACCGAATAGAAAAGTACCCAATCAAGTGCTGTGTTTTATTGGAACACGAATGAAGTGAAGATAGGAAAATTAAGATACAGTAAAGGGAGAATAAGGAAAACCAATGAAATAATGCAAGTAATGAGAGAATTAAAACTAAGAAAATTAAACATAAGGAAGAGAAATTTTAGAAATGCCAATAAAATTAGAGTGCTAAAATAACAAAAATAATAATAATAGTACACATAAACAATAAAATTGTAGCTCTGTGGGATAGCAAAATGACACTTGCTGTCTCTGTTTCTCACTTTTTGGGGTTAGTCTTGTGCTCCCCCTTTTGATCTGTCTGTGGACCCTTCATAACTCCATGTCTTATTGTCTCACATGGGGGAAAAAAAGAGAGAGGATCCTCCCTGTGATTTTTCTCTTCTTGAAATATTTTTCTGTATATACAGTATTATATAAATGTTTCACTGGAAGGAAACCTAGGGTCAGGAAGGTATTATTATTTACTCATTAGAAAACATCTGAGGTTTGACCTATGTAATGTTATTTTTTAATTTTTATTTTTGATCTTAAAGAGAGGAGAAGAGACAGAGAAAAAAAGTCAGAGAAATATCAATGTGAGAGAGAAATATTAACCAGCTGCCTTCTGTAGGCACCCTGACTGGGGACTGAACCTGCAACCTAACCACGTGTCCTTGGCCAGGAATTGAACCAGCAATCTTTCAGTTTGTGGGATAAAGCCCAATCAACTGAGCCACACTGGCCAAGTCAGTAATTTATTTTTTAAGATTTTATTTTTTTATTTATTTTTAGAAAGAGGGCAAAGGAGGGAGAAAGAGGAGAGAAACATCAATGTGTGGTTGCTTTTCACACACTGCCCACTGGGAACCTGGCCTGAAACCCAGGCATGTGCCCTGACTGGGAATCAAACTGGTGACCTCTTGGTTTGAAGGCAAGCACTCAGTCCACTGAGCCACACAAGCCAGGGCCCAAGTCAGTATATTTTAAATTAAGATATAATACTTTTCTGAAATTGTTCATATCAGAGTTGATATGGGCTAATATTTCTGAGGTCAAAAGTGAGAAAGAAGCCCTGGCCAGGTAGCTCAGTTGTTTAGAGTATTGTTGCAATATGCCAAGGTTACAGGTTATGGCACATACAAGAAGCAATAATGAATGTATAAAGTAAGTGAAACAACATTGGTGTCTCTCTGTTTCCCCCACCTCTCTCTCATGTATACACTCACATACACACACACACTGACCCCACACACATACTTCCTGCCCAAATTCAAATTCGTTTTATAAGATAGTCTAGAATATTCATTTTTTCAGCTTTCTTTGACTCAATTTTGAGAATTCTTTTTGTGAGTTTATGTTTCATCGTCTTGAAGATAATCAGGATAGTAGGAACTTAAGGGTTAGCCACCGAAATGGAGGTAAGGCACACCCAGAAGTTTCTGCAGTAGAGCTCAGGCTGTAGCCTTTGACTTCACCTGTACACTGACTAAGAAGGAAAGAGTCTGGTTGTACTGAAATGACCTGAGGGAAGTTCTCTGGTAAGGAGTTATTATGTTGTACAAACCAAAGGAAACATACCCTGTGTAGTCTGCTATGCGAAGTAGTTTAAATGATGGGTCTGCACAATTTTATGTTTTATTTGTTTAGACATTCTAAAACTTGGAGAATAAGCCCTGGCCAGGAGGCTCAGTTGGATGGAGTGTCATCTCATGCACCAAAAAGTTGTGGGTTTGATTCCCAGTAAGGGTATATACAGGAGGAAACTGACCAGTGTTTCTCTCTTTCTCTCCTTCTGTTGCTGTTTCTCTCTCTCATCGATAAACATATCCTAGGGTGAGGACAAAAACTAAACAAAACAAAAAAAACTTGGAGAATAATTCAGGTCATAGTAAATGAGTACAAAAACTTAGAAAGGCACTGAACATTTAAAAGGAAATCCAGTTATAGCGCATACACTTTGCCCCTCAATTTGCACCCTACCTTCAACAAAACCAAACACCCTGTTGTGATTTCTTTCAATCCTGGGGTGAGGAAATCTGAGAAGTTTGTTGCAAAAATGCCAACATTAAATTCTGCTGTGGCATTATTATTGTGTATGAAGATATAATAGGTTAGATATGCTTATTTATTGCATTATCTTTATTTTAGTGAAATAAGAAACTATCGCTTACAATTTTCTTAGTTACTTCTTATTTGTTTTCAAACATCATGTGTGGTTGCCTCTCACATGGCCCCCACTAGGGACATGGCCCACAACCCAGGCATGTGCCCTGACTGGGAATCAAACCAGCGACTCTTTGGTTCGCAGCCCAGGCTCAATCCACTGAGCCACCCCAAGCCAGGGCTCTTAGTTACTACTTATCACTTAAATCTACCCATATGTATTTTGCTGAAAGGCTCTAAATTTTTCAACCATAAGTTATATTCACACATATCAGAGTGCAGTGCCATAACATAGAGGTTAAACCCAGGGACACTTGGGCAAGAGTGTCTGGATTCAGGCCCTGATTCTGCACATTCTAGTTGTACAGCCTTGACAAGTTATTGAATCCTTCCCTGACTTACTCTCTATCTGTACTAACTACCTGATAGGGATGATACTAACTACCTGATAGGGTAGTTGGGATTATTAAATGAGCTAATATATGCAGAGTACTCTAGAACACTACTTGTAATGTGCACACTCTCAGTAATGTTTCAGACTGGAATTTTTTATTAACAAAGGGCAAGTAATCACCTTCTGTTGTCACATATTGTCATATACTGAGGTCTTTAACTCTAAACTATATACTTCTAAGAAATATTATTTAATTATTTATTTTAAAAAGTAGATGTAACCTGAATTTCTCCAAACCTTGTCTGTACATATGAAGTCAGAACAATAAGAATTCCAAATGTGTAGAACTAAAGCAATTATTTATTGTTTTAAATTTTTTATTGTTATTCTATTACAGTTGTCCCAATTTCCTCCTTTGCCCTCTTCCTCCCAACAGTGAAATTCCTCTCTGGTATTTTATGTATCCTGCATATTGAGGACTTCACCACTTCTCTGAAGTCTCAGCACTGACTGCAGAGTTTCTGGTGGAGTCTCCCAAGAGGACACAATCTTCCCACATTCTTCTTTTTGTGCTGTATTTTACTGCTGGACTGTGCATGAAAACACTGCTTTCTTGTCAAAGGGCTGGCCTTGGAAACCTTGGAGTTTCAGCTCCCAGGAGCACAAAGCAGTGTGTGGATGTTTCTTTCATTGTTGATGAACCCCAGGGTGTAGGCAGCTGTGGAGTGCAAAGACCCTTCCTGTTCAGCTCTGTGTGAAGTAACCCAGCCCTGAACACAAAACTGTTGTCTTGCAGCCTTAGCCAGCCCATAAGCCAAAAGGTTGCAAGTTCAATTCCCAATCAGAGCACATGCCTGGGTTGCAGATTCTGTCCCTATTGGGATACAGGCAGAGGGCAACCAATTGATGATTCTCTTTCACATTAATGTTTCTCTCCCTCTCTTCCTTCCTTTTCCTTGCTCTAAAATCGATAAATATATTTAAATAAATTTAAAACAAAACCCTTGTCTCTCCCACTCCTAACACACATATATCTCAGACTCCTCTTATCAGAAACCTCTCCTGAAGTAGATATATGAATTAATAATCTCACTTTAGGCAAGAAACTGAGATTTCAGAAGTTTAAAGAACTTATCCATTAAGCCATCTTGTATCTATTTAGCTCCACAACAGACATGTATCTTCTTCATGCCATCCCATGATCTCTTGAGCAGCTTTTCTGTGTTAATGAAAATATTTACCATGAGTGCAACCTCTTTAGTGAAATCAGAATTAAATTCCACATATCCTTCCAGCTAGGATGCAGGTTATGATTTGTGCTTCTCCACTGCGATCTTACATGTGAGACTCTGACTGGGAGGTGAGCACTTGGCAGTACTGTCCAGATAGTTCCTATTCTCTGTCTGTGCTGTACCTCGGGACCATCTTTCTGTGGGTAACAGTACCTCCTGGCTTATGATCCTTATAAAGAAGTAGCTGTGGTGCCAGCATCTCATCAGTTTTAGCTGAGTAGATCTACTGATGTTTGATGTTCTCAGATACCAAGTCTGGAAGGGTTTCCTCATCAGACCAGTTTGACAAAATGGTTGTCCCACTAAACTAATGTCCATTTCTTCAGAAATTCTAGAGTCAAAGACCTCGGTAAATGAGACAAAGAATACATTGGAGAACATTGAAAATAGAGTAGAATAGATGCAAGAAGGAATTAATGAGTTTACAGATAGAAACCTAGAAAGTGCTGCAAGAGAAAGACAGAAAACTAAGACTTAAAAAAAGAAAAAAAGGTCTACAAGAACTAACTGATTCCTTTAGAGAGAGCAGCATAAGCAAAATGAGTAAAACAGAAAGAGAGGGAAAAGGGAATGGACTACTCATAGAAATAATTAATGAGCCTTTCCCAAACCTATGGGAAGAGTTACATATTCAAATATAAGAAATTAACAGAACAGCTATATCAACCCCCCAAAAAACTTTCTACAATATACATTATATTAAAATTTTCAAAAGTTAATAACAGAGAAAGAATTCTCAAGAGAGCTACAAAGGGAACATCATTATATTGTTGTCAGATTTTTCAGCTGAAACCTTCAAAGCCAGGAGAGAGTGGAAGGAATTATTCAAAATATTGAAAGAGGGACCCTCATGGGTAGCTCAGTTTGTTAGAATATCATCCTGATATGCCAAGGATGCAGGTTTGATCCCTGGTTAGGTTGCATACAAGAAGCAACCAATAAATGTATAAAATAAATGGAACAACAAATAAATGTCTCTCTCTCTCTCCCACTTCCTCTCTCTCTCTGTCTCTCTGTCTCTCTCTCTCTCTCCTTCTGCCTCTCTCCTTACTTCTAAGGATCAATTTTAAAAGTTTTTGAAAGAAGGAAAGAACCACATAAGAATAATAGACACAGGAAAGTTATCTTTTAGATATGAAAGTGAAATAGAGATATTTCCAGACAAACAAAAGCTGAGAGACTTTATCACCACAAGACCTGCATTAAAGAAATTTTCAACAAGCATTTGTACTAGAAACTAAAAGACAAACTATACAAATCTTTGAGTAAGGTAATAAATAGAAGCAGGATAATGTAACTCTTCTTCAAAAAAGGATATTAAACAATTATAATAAAAATGTTGACTGGAAGAAAACATTAAAATAAGTATAATTACAGCACTGTGGTAATAACTGCACAGCATAAAGGGGATAATTTGTGACAAGAACATAAAAGGGAAAAAATAAAAGGACTATATGTGCACAGGTGAATGAAAATAAGATGTACTCAAAAGAACTATTAAGACATTTTACAGAAGCTTAATGGTAAACAAAAAAAATTAAAAATCCAAAGCTAAGATGCAAAACATAAAAAAGGGGAAAACAATGGAAAAAATCATGAATGACCCCCAAACTAAAAGAGCAGACAGAAACATAAGAGTAAAGAAATAATAGAGATACAGAAAAACCAGAAAACAAAAGATAAATGGCTGCTATAAGTCTGGATATATCACTAATCACTCTAAATATAAATGAATGGACTTTACCAATCAAAAGGCACAGAATAGCAGGATAGTTTTAAAACACAAGAGCCCAAATGTATGTTGCCTTCAGAAAATGTGTTTTAACTTCAAAGAGATACATAGGCTCAAAGGGAAGGGATGCAAGATGATACACCAAGCAAATAGCAGCCAGAAAAAAGCAGGTCTAGCTGTACTCATGTCAGTCAAAATAGATTTCAAGTAAAAAAAAGGTAACAGAGACAAAGATGGACATTTTACAATGATAAAGGGGACAATCCATTAAGAAGACACAGTACTTATTATATATATGCACACAACTTGGGATCACCAAAATATATAAAGGAATTACTAACAGACTTAATGAGAAAAACTGACAAAAATAATATTGTAGATGGAAACATTAATATCTACTTTACAGCAGTGAATAGATCAAGCAGACATAAAATAAACGAGGAAACATCAGCCTTGACTGACACATTAGAACAGGTAAATTTAATTTCTATTAATAGAAAAGTCTATCTCAAAATGACAAAATAAAGACTTTTTTCAAGTGCACATGGAGTGTGCATGGAATTTCAGTCTGTTCTCAAGGACAGACTAAAAATATATTAACCAATGAATTATATCAAACATTCAAAAAAAGATTTAACATCAATCTTTATTTTTTAAGTCTTCCAAAAATATGAAGGAGGAGGAGATACTTTCTAACTTATTTTACAAGGCCAATTTACCCTAATGTCAAAAACAGGAAAAGACATCAAAAAAAGAAAGTTATAGGACAATATCTTTGATTAACACAGAGGCAAAAATTCTAAACAAAACACTAGCAAGTCAAATATACCAACATATTAAACAGATCATACATCATGATCAGTTGGAATTCATTCCAGGAATGCAAGGATGGTTCAACATCTGCAAATCAATGTGATAGAGAACATTAACAAACTAAAAATAAAAATCATATGCTCATATCAGTGATGCAAAAAAGACGTTTAATAAAATATAACACCCAGTAAAATAGGCATGGAATAAAATTACCTCAACATAATAAAGAACACATATAAAAATGTGGCAGACTCCAGCCAGCGGAGTTCGCCTGTTGTCACCAAAAACAAGAACAAATGCACAGGCTACAGCAATCTTGTGGAGAAAAAAGGGACAGCATGGCCACTCTCTCAAGAGGAGAGCACCCCGACACTTGCCTAGACAAGCTTTTATTGTTTTTCTTGGATCTTACATTAAAGTAGGATTTATTATCTATTACATAGAATATTATTGTCTACATTTTAGGTACAATCAAGGGAATGAAAATAACACATGCAGAAGGGAAAGGCAGTGTGCTGATTAGCTCCATCCTTGGGAAAATTTACACAGGCTTTGGAAATTACCTTGAAGATAGACAATACACATCTACTGCTTCAGATCAGGGTGAGGGAGTTTTAGCAAGAGTAAGCCATAACAGTATGCATTTTCTAGGCCTGATTCCCATGGGAAAACCCAGTCTGAAGGTCTGGCTTTTGCCCACCACCTCGCTTCTATAGGTTTTCTATACAGAACTAAGTCACATTTGCCAGACCAAAACAAACGGGTCCCCTACCATTCCTCCCCTTTTTCTTTCTTTTTGTTAAGGCTGTTGTGGTGATGCATCCCACAAAACTTGCTACTTGCTGGTTTCTTTTGCAACCCTGGGCAAATAATCTGTAAGTGCATCGGAATATACAAAGCATTATTAAAATCAGTAAACAACCAGTGGCTCCAGTGACCCACAATATTAGGTTGAGTTCATCAAACCAATTTTTTGAATTTAGCTACTGAGATTATCATTAAGTGTTTGAAAAAATATCCTGCTTAGTTAAGCATTGAATGTCCTGCAACTGCTGGCCTAACCCCAGTTGCAATTTATTAATTTGTCCCTTTAAATTAGTAGAAAAAGCTTCTCTTTGGTGATGTTGAATATCACTCCAGGAGTATTAACTTAAGTTCCATTGTAGTGGAGTGACACACAGTCTGGAGAAACCAGGATCACAGCTCAGCTGCTGATGGGTCACTAGTGCGTCCTGGTATTCACTGAACCAGTTGAGGGCTGATTTAACCACAGAAAGGCGGGTCAGAATCTCTTGATTAATCTAGACCTGTTGAAGTATTTCTAAGGTGGAATTGGTTAAGAGAACATCAACACTATGAGTAGTTTGAACTGATTCAATGAGGGCAGCAGTTACTGTAGCAGCAGTAGCTGCAACAACTATAGCAGAGACAATAAATACAACGAAGGTGCCAACAAACCGTCAGACTCTTAAAGAGGCCAGCACATTGTTAAGTGCTACTATGCCATTGGGATCTTTCCATTTTCTGGTTATATTAACTGGCACCCATACTTGAATTTGTCTTCTATCTATATAAACCATAGTGAGGCTTACCTGAGTAATATTGAGGTGAGTAAGAGAGCGGGCATATATGGAGCCTGTAGGGACAGGTAGGGAATAAATTTTTACTTATTCATTATAAAATACTTGAGCTGTCCTTGGAGTCGCTAAAAACAAGTAGGGGTAATAGGTACAAACCATGACCCAATCCTTCTTTGGAGGGCCATCTTGGTAGAGACATTTAAAAAAAATTTTATACTGGCATTTTCTAGCAATAAAAGGCAAGCCCATTTTCCAAGATTTGTAATGCCAAGGGCTAGTGTGGTTGAGAGAAACAATTCTGATAATAGGTGCCTTGGTATCAGGCCCCTTCCACCACATATTAGTATATGAAAATTGAGGCAGAACCAAAACTATTGTTGTGACAAGCTTAGTGGACACCTTCCAATTTGCTCCCCAGTTCTCCATTACAAGGGACTTTTGGGGAGAAAAGCAATGGTGGCATTTGGTCCCCTGCACAAAGACCAATAGACTGAGTCCTTACGACTAGTGTCTAAAGTACAACAAGGAACCAGAGGGGGATTTGAAGCATGGTAAACTCCCCTTTGGGTACACAGACGAACTGTGGTTACCATAGAGAGCTGATAGTAATCACTATACTGCTCCTTGCTTGTAGCATAGAGTTTCTCTTTTATAGGTAAGCACAAAATGTTAATAAGAACAGGAAAACAAACTGGTAAGTATTCAGCAATATAAATGGTATTTTTTGGCACTGACATCCAATGCTTGTTTTCTTCTAATGGGCCATCAGGGGGCATCTATACTCCTTCAGTCCACTGAGTATCATTAGTGGGAAAGAGGTTCAACATTCTACCAGGTATGCAACTTAAATACCAGTGGTTCAACAATGTGAGCCCAATAAATATGAGGAATTATTTTCAGTAGTTAGGCCCTGCTCCCCTGGGCAGAGTATAATGGCAATTAAAAGCAAAGCTTTAGCCAAATTGACTGACAACACTGCTAAGTAAGCAATAAATCTGTTTTCTTGGGTGTCCTCCACCTTAGTTTTAGCAAGAATTTTCTCAGCTCAAGTAATAAGAGCCTTAATGTCACCTCATGTGGTGGGGACACATCTGATGGGAGCATTTTAAGGCATTGAGAGATTATTACTCTCTACCAGAGGCATCTGAGCCTCAGCCCCCATTATTGGGGTGGTCCGCATCCCCCTTTGTTGGTGAGTCCAAACCTGTGTGCAACACCGTGGGTGTCCGTGTTCCTTCTGGTTGTTCAGGTCAGCTGGGCCATCTGGTCTGTCAGCTGATTGGCTTTCATCTTCAGGTAGTGGAGCTTGATGTCTGTTTTGTTCATGATAAGGCTTCACCCTTTTAGCTGGAAGCTGGATAGGACCTGTAGGGATGGAAACACATGCATACCCTCTTCCCCATGTTAAGAGGTCTACAGGGTCCTGCCAAGTACCATCTTCCAGCAGATAAAATCTGAGGATAAGATGACTTTGGCTCTTTCTTTTGAAAATGTTTCTCAATTGGAGTAGAGGGTGATTCATTACAATTTAGAAAATTATAGTAAACATAGCTAACATAATCAAATTTTGGGGGGTAGACTCTTGACTCCCCCCTTTTTATTTTTTAAGAAGATTTTTGAAGGTATGATGTGCCCATTCAACAATTGCCTGACAAGTTGAATTATAAGGTATTCCTGTTTTATGTTGGATGTTCCAATGCTGGAGAAAGGCTTGAGTAGAATGAATAAGATATCATGGGCCATTATCAGTTTTAATATGTGGAGGCCATCCTAAATGACTAAAGGTCTCAAGACAATGGGCTTCTATATTTTTAGCAGATTTTCCTGTTAAAGCAGATGCATGTAGGGCACCAGAGTAAGTATTAATAGAAATATGAATGTATTTGAATTTTCCAAAGGGAGCGTAATGAGTGACATCTGTTTGCCAAATCATTTGAGAACTTAGTCCTCAAGGGTTAACTCTCATGGATGGAGATGCCTTAATAAGGGTTTGACAGTCAGGGCACTCTTTAATAATTTGCTTAGCTTGAGAACAGGGAATATCAAATTGTCTTTGAAGTGCCTGGCTGTCATGATGAAAAAACTTTTGAGAAGCTGCTGCTTGCTGGAAAGCAGTGAGGACGCTAACTAAGGCATCTGCCTTATTGTTACCATCCACCAAGGGGCCACGCAGTCCTGAATGGGACTGAATATGAGTAATGAAGAGGGGGTATTCTAGCTTGTCAAGGAGAGAATGTAAAGTCAGAAATAAGTTAAGTAGATTTGAATCAATTGAAGTCTTAATTAATGCTTCATCTAAATGTTGAATAGTGTAGATAGTACATCCAGAGTCACAAACTATATTTAAAGCTTCCTTAGGCCATTGCTGCAGGGCCATAATTGCAGTGAAAAGTTTGGACTTCTGAGTAGAGGAATGTCCTGAGGCTACAAAGTTTTTCCAGCTATTGCCTTCTTTCCAGGCAATAGCAGCCCATCCGGTTTTTCCAGACCTGCCAAGAAAAACAGTTCTTGCTTCTGTTATTGGTATTGGGCTGATTTTTTCTGCTAGTCTTATCTGAAGGAATGGAATGTTTGGAAACAGTCTGTCTGAGGGTGAATTAATATCTAGTCTTCTCAGTTAGCTATGGCACACTGAAATTCTAAAGACTGAGTTGTTCATGGCTGTAAATAAACCCAATTTAAGGGAATGTGAATAAAGTCAGGGTGATATCCAAATAACTGCTGTATTTGCTCACGTCCTCTTATTATGCGATGGCACAACACAGTTATCTAGGTGGTAATGGTGTGTTGTGGCTGATGAGACAGAAAAAGCCACTTTACCATAGTTAGATGAGGTGACAGTTGTCTTACGAGACACGTTAGAGTGCCTAAGGTTGAGAAGTAGAAAAGCTGGACAGGGAACTGCAGATTAACTCTGATTAATCGTCGTTGCTGAATATGCTGATTTATTACAGTTAACTCTTGCCAGGCCTCAGAGGACAATTTCCTAGCAGAACTGAGATCTGAGTCTCCTTTAACGGTATTAACTAAATTAGTTAATTGCTGAGTGGGTATTCCAAGTCCGGGTCACACCTAATTAATTGCCCTTAAAAGTTGTTGGAGGCTATTAAGAGTTAAATCCTTGGGTGGACTAATTTGAAGGACTTGAGGCCAAATTATCCTATTAAAAAGGATATAACCTAAATATTTCCAAGGTTCTGAATGCTGGATTGCCTCTGGAGCAATTATTAGTCCAGGACAGGCTACAGAGTTCTTAAGAAAGGAAGTAGTTTTTGCTAGCATAGCTTGTGAGGGAGCTGCAATCAAAATGTCATCCATATAATGATAGATAATGGAATCAGGGAATTGATCCCTCATATAGCTGAATTGCTATATGAACAAAATACTGACAAATAGTTGGACTATTAAGCATTCCCTGAGGTAAAACTTTCCTTTGAAATTGCTGTAAAGGCTGAGAATTATTAGTGCCTGGGAGAGAAAATGCAAACCACTCCCGATCCTTTTCTGCTAAAACAATGAAAAAAGAGTCTATTAAATCAATGATTAAAAGTGGCCAATCTTTAGGAATGCAAGCTGGATTAGGGGCCACTGGCTGTAGGGGGCCCATAAGCTGGAGTGATTCATTAATTTTCCTTAGATCATGAACAAGCCTCCATTTGCCAGATTTTTTTGGTATAACAAAAATAGGTATGTTCCATGGGCTGTTAGAGGGTTCAATAGGACCTGCTTCTAGTTGTTGTTTGACTGAAAAATGGGTCTGTTTAAGTCTCTCTCCTTTAAAGTGGCCACCTATCAACCCATACCGGTGGGTTTAAGAGCAGCAGCCACTAGGGAAAATGTGGCAGAGAGGTTTGCATTCCCAATTGACTGATGAGATCATGTCCCCAGATATTAAGGGGCATAGGCAAAACATATGGTCGAATTTTCCCTATCTGTCCCTCTGGCCCATAACATCTAAGAGACCATACATGGAGTTGAGGTTGAAAAATTCCTCCAACCCCTGTAACAGCCATTCCACTGTCTGTTAAAGGCCATCCATGAGGTCAAAACTGATTTGAGATAGCAGAGATATTGGCTCCCATATTTATGAGACCATGAAAAGTTTTATTCCTTTTTTTTATAGAAATACTTACATACATATTCTTTTTTTAAAAGATTTTTAAAAAGATTTTATTTATTTATTTTTAGAGAGGGTAGGGAGGGAGAAAGAGAGAGAGAGAGAAACATCAATGTGCAGTTGCTGGGGGCGTGGCCTGCAACTCAGGCATATGCCCTGACTGGGAATCGAATCTGCGATACTTTGGTTCACAGCCTGCACTCAATCCACTGAGCTACGCCAGCCAGGGCTAAAAGTTTTATTCTTTATTTTTACTTGTAAGATTGGCTTATTTAGCTTAATGATTCTGTCTAGAAAACTGACTGATTGTCTGTACTGTTGAAGCCTCCCTTGCCCCTTCAGTGTATTTTGAGTCTTTGAGCTTACATAGGGGAGGAGGAGCAGCTGGGCAATGAGCATCTGAGCAGGAATAATATGACAGCCATACGCTTTAGGCATGATTTTAATTTCTTCTTTATAATCTGAGTCAATGACTCCTGGCTGAACAAAGATGCCTTTGGTAGTAATGCTGGATCTTCCTAAAATTAAACTGACTATTCCTGGGGTTAGAGGTTCCCAAACACCAGCAGGAGCTACAATTATTTGATCTTATTCCTTTTAAGATGAGCTCATTGGTGGCGACCAAGTCAAGCTCTGAGCTTCCATGGGTCGATGCATGAAGGTCAGAAACTGTGCATTTCCTCAAATTCCCTGATATTGGTTGTTGTTCCAAAAGCTCCAACTGGGGTTGGGGACACTGGAGCAGGTGCCCCCCTGGAAGTTTCCCTGAATTGGTTGGTTATTTTGGCAAACTTAAAGCGACATTCCCTTGCCCAATGCCTGTCTCTGCCACAATGCGGACAATCCTTTGGGGGAAGCTTGTAATTACCTTTTCCTGCTCTCTGTATGGACAATCAGTCCTTGTGCAGGTGACCAGGCTTTCCACAATTATAACATTTGGGATTTTCTTTAATTGCAGCACCTAAGAGAGAGGCCTTATGCTGCTGTGTACCAACATCTTGGCAAGCCTTGATAAACTCATTGATGCCTTTGGTGGTAGCTCCCAGGGTCTGATAATGGCCCTGTAGTCCTTGTTAGCATTTTCATAAGGTAGCTGCCACAAAAGAGTTTTAGTTGCTTGGTCATTATCTGTTTGCCTGTCAATAGCTTTTTGGAGGTGATCAATAAAGTCAATATATGCCTCCACAGCACCCTGATGGATATTGGCAAAAGAAGTTTCCTTGACCTGAGCATCAGGTACAGCTTTCATGGCCCTGAGATCAATTTGAGCACTTTGATCAAAAATATGAGGATCAAGCCAGGCTTGATCTGCAGCAGTAACAAAATTACCAAACCCAAGCAACATAGGGAGGGTGACAGGATTATTTATTCATGCATTTTCAATGGCTTCGATGTTGGCCCTTTGAGAGTACTCTGAATGCCAAACAGTGAATTGAACAGTGAATTGAAACAGTGAATACATCAAAACAGTCCTGGCAAGGGCAATCCAGTCACAAGTGGCCATTTTATAACTGTCAGTAATGGCTTGAAATAGCCTGTTAGTATAAGGAGACTGAAGCCCATTTTCTTGAATACTCTTTCTTAAGTCCTTATAAAGAGAAAAGGGAAAGGGTTCATGGATATTCCTTTGACCCTTGACTATAATGGGAAAATCCGAAAGGGCATCTAAATCACCTGCCTCCACTGCCTGCTGGGGGCGTTGTCTCATAGCCCGGACAGGGTATTTGTCTCAATTTCCTAGCTTTCTTGGTGGTGACTGATCCCGTGGGGAGGACCGCTCACAGAATTGAGATAAGGAGCAGCAGCTTCGAGGCAGGTCCTCTGGTGGGGCTGTAGGTAGAACTCTCATAGCCTGTTCTTCTGCTGCATCGTACACAACTTCCTCATCTGAACTAGACTTCTTATCTTCCTCTGTAACTAGCTCCTTTTTCTTAGTCCATATGGGCATGAGAACAGTCCTGTCCAGTCCCCAAGTTAATAAGTTCTGAACTCCAATTGGAAATATACTATCCTGCAAAGCTTTTAATTTGTTACCTGCTTTTCTCCAAACCTTCATATCTAAGGTTCCCTTATCAGGAAAAGCAGGGTAATATTCCTTTTTTTTCTTCTTTTTATTTAATTTTAATGATTGTTCAGGTACAGTTTTCTCCCCTTTATTCCCATCCTAGCCTGCCCACCCATCTCTCCCCATCTCCCTCCCATTACCACCCACCCCTAGTTTTTGTCCATGTGTCCCTTAACTTTGTTCCTGTAAACCTTTCCCATTTCCCCTGAAACTCCCTCTTCGCTATCCTCTGGTCACTTTCTGCCTGTCCTCTAATGCAGTGTCTTTGACTATATTTTGCTTGTTGCTTTGCTCTGTTGTTTAGGTTCCTGTTAAAGGTGAGATCATATGGCATTTATCTTTCACTGCCTGGCTTATTTCGCTTAGCACAATGCTTTCCAGTTCCATCCATGCTGTTGCAAAGGGTAAGAGCTCCTTTCTTTCTGCTGCATAGAATTCCATTGTGTAAATGTACATAGTTTTTGGATCCACTCATTTACTGATGGGCATCTAGGTTGCTTCCAGCACTTAGCTATTGTAAATTGTGCTGCTATGAACATTGGGGTGCAAAGGTTCTTTTGGATTGGTGTTTTAGAATTCTTAGGATATAGTCCCAGCAGTGGAATTGTTGGGTCAAAAGGCAGATCCATTTTTAGTTTTCTGAGGAAGTTCCATACTATTTTCCACAGTGGTTGTACCAGTCTGCAGTTCCACCAACAGTGCACTAGTGTCCCCTTTTCTCCACAACCTCTCCAACACTTGTTGTTTGTTGTTTTGTTTATGATGTCCATTCTGACTGGTGTGAAGTGGTATTGCATTGTGGTTTTAATCTGTATCTCTCTGATAGCTAGTGATATTGAACATCGTTTCATGTGTCTTTGGATCCCCTGTATGTCCTCCTTGGAGAAGTGTCTGCTCAAGTCCTTTGCCCATTTTTTAATTGGGTTGCTTGTCTTCTTAGAATGGAGTCAGGTAAGTTCTTTATATATTTTGGAGATGAAGCCCTTGTCTGAGGAATCATTGGCAAATATGTTTTCCCAGACAGTTCATTCACTTTTTATTTTAATACTGTTTTCTTTAGCTGTGCAGAAGTTTTTTTTATTTTGATGAGGTCCCATTTGTTTATTCTTTCCTTTATGTCTCTTGCTCTAGCTCACATGTCACTAAAAAAGTTTCTGAGTGAATATCTGAGATTTTCCTATGTACCCCTCTATTACTTTAATGGTGTCATGGTTTATATTTAAGTTTTTTATCCATCTTGAATTTATTTTTGTATAAGGTGTAAATTGGTGTTCTAATTTCATCTTTTTGCATGTAGCTGTCCAGTACTCCCAGCACCATTTGTTGAAGAGGCTATTTTTACTCCATTTTATGTTGCTGCTCCTTTGTCAAATATTAATTGACTGTAGAGACTTGGGTTTATTTCTGGGCTCTCTGTTCTGTTTCATTGATCCATGTGCCTGTGCTTATGCCAGTACCAGGCTCTTTTGATTACAGTGGCATTGTAGTATAGTTTAGTGTCTGGCATTGTGATCCCTCCTAATTTACATTTCTTTCTCAAAATTGCAACAGCTATTCATGGTCACTTATGGTTCCATATAAATTTTATAAGTGTTTGTTCTATGTCTGTGAAATAAGCCATTGGTAATGTAATAGGTATTGCATTGAATGTGCAAATTGCTTTGGATAGTATGGATATTTTGATGATATTAATTCTCCCAATCCATGAACATGGTATATGTTTCCATTTGTTTGTATCTTCCTTGATTTTTTCGTCAGTGGTATGTAGTTATCTGAATACACGTCTTTTACCTGTTTGGTTAGGTTTATTCCTAGGTATTTTATTTTTCTTTTTGCTCTTTCAAATGGATTTTTTCCTTGATTTCTGCTTCTGTGGTTTCATTTGTGGTGTACAGAAATGCCTTTGATTTCTGGATATTGACTTTGTATCCTGCTGTTTTGCCAAATTTGTTTATTAGGTCAAGCAGTTTTTTGATAGAGTCTATAGGATTTTCTACATACACTATCATGTCATCTGCAAACAATGACAGTTTTGTTTCCTCCTTTCTGATTTGGATGCCTTTTATTTCCTTTTCTTGTCTGATCACTGTGGCTAAAACTTCCAATACTATATTAAATAAAAGTGGTGAAAGTGGACAACCTTGTCTTGTTCCTGACCTTAGTGGAAAAGGTTTTAGTTTTTGCCCATTGAGTATGATGTTGGCTGTAGGTCTCTCATATATGGCCTTCATTATGTTGAGGAATGTTCCCTCTATTCCCACTTTGCTGAGTGTTTTTATCATAAATGTGTGTTGTACCTTATCAAATGCTTTTTCTGCATCTATTGAAATGATCATGTGATTTTTGTCTTTGCTTTCGTTTATGTGATGTATTACATTTACTGATTTGCAAATATTGAACCATCTTTGCATTCCTGGTATGAATCCCATTTGGTCATGGTTTATGATCTTTTTAATGTGTTGTTGGATTTGGTTTGCCAGGATTTTTTTGAGGATTTTAGCATCAATGTTCATCAGTGATATTGGCCTGAAGTTTTCTTTTTTTGTTGTGTCTTTATCTAGTTTTGGAATTAGAATGATGTTGGCCTCATAAAAAGAGTTTGGGAGTCTTCCATCTTTTTGAATTTTTTGGAATAGTCTGTGCACGATAGGGATTAGCTCTTCCTTAAATGCTTTGTACAATTCTCCTGTGAAACAGTCTGCTCCAGGGCTTTTGTGTGTTGAGAGTTTTTTGATTACTGCTTCAATTTCTTTTGCTGTTATTGGTCTGTTCAGGATTTCTGCTTCTTTTTCTTTGATTTTTGGAAGATTGTATTTTTCTAGAAACTTTTCCATTTCATCTAGGTTTTAAAATTTCTTGGCATACAGTTCTTCATAGTAATTTCTTACAATACTTTGAATTTTTGTGGTTTCAGTTGTGATCTCTCCTCTTACATTTCTGATTGTGTTTATTTGGGTCTTCTCTCTTTTTTTCTTGATGAGTCTGCTTAAAGGCTTGTCGGGTTTTTTTATCTTTTCAAAGAACCAACTTCTGGATTCATTGATCCTTAGAATTATGCTTTTAGTCTCTATGTCATTAATTCTGCTCTGATCTTTGTCATCTCCTTCCTTCTACTTGCTATGGGCTGTCTTTGTTGTTGTTCCTTGAGTACTTATAGATGTGGGGTTCAGTTGTTTGTTTGAAATATTTCTATCTTTTTTTAGGTATGCCTTTATCACTATGAACTTCTCTCTCAGGACTGCCTTCATTGTGTCCCATACATTTGGGGTTGTTGTGAGTTCATTTTCATTTGTTTCCAGAAACCTTTTGATTTCTTCCCTCATTTCATTCTTGACCCATTCATTGTTTAATAGCATGTTATTCAATCTCCATGAGTTTGAATGTTTTTTGAGTTTTTCCTTGAGGTAGGTTTCTAGTTTCAGTCCCTTGTTATTCGAGAAAATGCTTGGTATGATTTCAGTTTAATTTGTTGAGACTTGTTTTGTGTTTTATCATGTGGTCTATCTTGGAAAATGTTCCGTGTACATTTGAAAAGAATGTGTTTTTAGCTACTTTCGGATGGAGGGCTCTGTATATATCAGTTAAGTCCATTTCATCTAGGGTATTATTCAATGCAATGATATCTTTGTTGATATTTTGTGTGGAAGATCTGTCCATTTTTGAAAGTGGGGTGTTAAAATCCCCCACTATAATTGTGTTCCTGTCAATATCTTTCTTAAAGTCCTCTAAGATTTTCTTTATGTATTTGGGTGCTGCTATCTTGGGTGCATATATATTTATAATATTTATGTCTTCTTAATGGATTCTTCCCTTGTGTATTATGAAGTGACCTTCTGGGTCTCTCTTTATGGCCCTTTTTTGGAAGTCTATTTTTTCTGAAATGAGTATTGCTACCCCAGCTTTTTTTCCCTGTCCATTTGCTTGGAAAATTTGTTTCCAGCCCTTCACTTTCAGCCTGTGCAGGTCTTTTATCCTAAGGTGGGTCTCTTGTAGGCAGCGTATGTGTGGGTCGTGTTTTTTTTTTTTTTTTTTAATCCATTCAGCTATTCTATGTCTTTTGATTGGAACATTAAATCCATTCACATTTAAGGTTATTATTGATAGGTACTTATTCATTGCCATTTATGTACATGTGTTCCTCTCTCTGTCTCTCTCTCTTTTCCTTCCTTTCCTTAAAGCAGTCCCTTTAGCATCTCTTGCAGAGCTGGTTTAGTGGAGGTATATTCTTTTAGACTTCTTTTGTCTGGGAAGCTTCTTATTTGGTTTCTGTCTTGATTGAGAGCCTTGCTGGGTAAAGTAGCCTTGGTTGCAGGCCTCTGGTTCTCATGACTTGGAATATTTCTTGCCATTCTCTTATGGCTTGGAGTGTTTCCATTGAGAAATCAGCTGCTAGCCTTATTGGGGCTCCCTTGTATGTTACTTCCTATTTCCCCCTTGCTTCCTTTAATATTCTCTCCTTGTCTTGAAATTTTACCATTTTAATTATGATGTGTCTTGAGGTGGGCCTCTTTGGGTTCCTCTTGATTGGTACTCTTTGTGTTTCTTGGATTTGTGTGATTTTTTCTCTCATTAAATTAGGGAAGTTTTCCATCATTACTTTTTCAAACAGGTTTTCTATTCCTTGCTCATCTTCTTCTCCTTCTGGTATCCCTATATCTGGATATTATTACATTTCATATTGTCTTGCATTTCTCTCAATCCCTCTTTATTCTTTCTGAGCCTCTTTTCCTTTTCTTGCTCATTCTTTGTGTTTTTTTCTACTTTGTCCTCCAATTCGCTGATCCGATCTTCTACTTCATCGATCTGCTTTTCATTCCTTCTACTGTGTTCTTCAGTTCAGAAATTGTATTCTTCATTTCCTCTTGGCCCTTGTTGATAGTGTCTATTTCCTTTTTCATATTGATATAGTTTGTAGTGACATCCCTGTAGTTTCTGGAAGTTCATTTTGAGCTCATTGAGCTTCTTGATAATAATTGTTTTGAACTCAATATCTGATAGTTGATTTGCCTCTATTTCATCTAGCATTCTTTCTAAGGTTTCCTCCTTTCTCTTCATTTGCAGATTGTTTCGATACTCTTCTTGTTAGCTTCTGTTTCTTAAATTAATCTGTTCTGGTTCCCTGTGTTTATGGTGTGATCTTCTGTGGCAGAATACCTGTGAGATTCAGTGGTGCAGTCTCTTTCAGGTATCCTGGTGTTCACAGCTTCCCCCTACTCTTTTTTGTGATCAGTTGGAGGAATAAGGCAAAATGATTGAAGATAGTAAGACAGTATTCTATGATATTTACAGTAGCACCCAGTAGAGAAGAGATGGGCAGTTCTTTTGCTATGTATAGTGTTAACCTTGATCTTCCATCCCACTAGCCATGTTTTAGAAAGCATGGAAAGAAGGTAAGACTCTTAGTGGGGAGGTAAGGATTGTGAGTTGGATCTAGAAAACTGTGAGGCTGTGGCAGGTCAGATTCTGAGGTAGGGTGGGAATAAAGAGTAGTGAATAGGAGTAGTGTGTAAAAGAATAGAGATAATCCCTACATTAATAGAGTTCAGGAAATTGTGAAGTGGGCTGAGATCTGGGAGGGGTGTTGAGTAGTATTTACAATTGTATGAAATAGTTCTTATTTACAGTAATATTAAAGCAACAATCATGTGGCAGAATATATGAGGTCTAGATAACAAGAATAAGGAGTGTAGAACCTTGAGTGGTGTACTAATGGAACTCATTTGAAGGACAGTAAATTATAAATGCACTGTGAATGAGATAAAAGGGGGAACCTATCAAACAACAGTATAACCAACCAAGCAAGGAAGATTATGCAGAAAGAAAAATACCAAAATACTATTAAAATAAAAAATGTCAGAAAAGATAATACAAATTTGCAGTAACTTGCAGGCTCAAAAAAAAAAAGTAGAAGATGGAATGCATGAGAGATAATTTTGGAGTGTAAGGAATAGCATTAGGATGAAAGGGAGAGAAATATAAGGAATTGAGAGATATAAAAATAATGAGTTAAAAATAAAAAGTTACTTTAAAAAACAAGATAAAATCAATCAAACAACAGCAGGGAAAAAGAAAAAGAAAAAAACAAGCAAACAAACAAAAAAACCTCTTGTTGGTTTCTAACTGGCCAAACCAGTTTTTCTGGTCTTGCTCATTTCAGCAGGCTGAGGGGCAATTGGAATGTTTTTCACCCTTTTCAGTCAGAACTCAGTCAGTCTCTCGGGTAGTGTCCCCAGGGTTAGCCACACACTCTTCCCTGTACCGATGGCTGCTTCAGGTTCAGGGTGCAAGCTCGGGAAATTGCAAGGGGTGGCACCTCTCCCCCAACTTCACCACCGCAGGCTCTAAGTTAGCTTGCAAAGCACCTGCCTCTCCTCCGAGTTCACGGTGCATGCTCTGTGGATTGTGAGGAGTCCCGCACTTCCCCAACTTCTCCGCACATTTCCCCAACTTTGCTGCTGCCGGCTCCAGGAACCCACGAAGTGCCGAGTCTTTTCTGGGTTCACAGTGTGAGAATCGGGAGTCCCGGAGGAGCGTGCGCCCACCTGAGATCACCACCGCAGGCTCCAGAAAACCGTGAACGCCCCGTGCCCTTCCCTTGTTCAGGGCTGTGGGGACTGTGTCTTTCACAAAACCACACACTCGCTGCGATGGGGGCGTGGGCACCTGGCCAGGCTGCCCTTGGTCACGTAGGCTGGGGCACTCTCTCTTACTGCGTGGATGCCCGCAGCCCCTGCATGACTGTCTCTTGGTCCTCACTCCCCTCTCTGTGCCTTCAAGAAACAAGGCCTCCCCTGCTGCTGCTCAACCCTTGATGCCCCGGGGGCTGCAATCTCCCTGATCCATGAGCTGATCCCCCATGCCCTTATTATCCTGAAGCAGTCTCCTTACAGTGTTTTCAATGTCTGCTATAATTTTTGATGTTCTATTTTCATAAATGTTGCGATATCGGTGGCCCCTTGCTCTGTTCCTCCTCAGATCGGCCAGATTCTCTCCTGTGCCCTGGGGAAGGGGATTACGATCCCTCCAACAACACCACCATCTTCCAAATCCCAATATTCTTTTATAGTTTGTAAAAGCTGAATGAGATGCTGTTCTTTTACCTTATGTCTTGTTCACCAGAGGAACTACTGTAACACATGCATGTATACTTCCTGCTCTTTAGACAAATTAGAGCCTACCCTTGTTGTTAAAAGGCTCCTTTTCTACTTTTGATTTCTGCCCTTTCAGACTCTGCAACCCATACTAAACCCTAGGTAATTAGCTATTGGGGAGTATAGTGTGGTGGGTCAAAACGTACCGTTGGTGAGAGATAGGCGAGGACGGCTATCTGTTATGCAGGGTATTCTAACCCTGCTTACGGCTTTCAGGTTTTTTTCCCACATATTTAAGATTACGAGGCAGGGCTCAAAGTGCCTCTTGACCAGCCTTTCTATTGTGCTCCCTGGCCAAGCCGAGAGTTAAATTACTGTGATTGGAATTCCCTGTGAAGCCCATACAGGTGTCAGGGATAGATCCCAGATACCTCCGCAAGGCCCCTACTCATGCAGGAAGGCTTGAGATCTCAAGCTGGAGGGAGGAATGCCTCTTATCTTCGGTGCTTCAGCAAGAAGCTGAAACACTCATAAATAACCCTGTAACTAACACTGAGTTCCAAAAGCAATCTTTGGAGTCCAGTTGAAACCAAAACACTCATTTACAATCTGCTTTTCTGTTTACAGGCAGGCGGAGGGAAAAGGCAGAATCAAAAGGACTGCAAAAAGCAGCTTTTAAAGAAATAATGGGCAGATGTTCTTGTAAGAAAAAAAGCTAATTGAAAGGAAAATTCATTGCTCTTTCTCCCAAGCCTAAAACCTGATTGGGGGTTATGCCACAGGGATGGGCTTGTGAATGTTTGTACAGTGTGTCTCTTGTTGTGTGGACTTTTGCTTGCAGTTGGCAGAAAACCTAGTGTTCTGTCCTGGTCCACTTCCAACTTATCCTGCCATGGGTAACTTTCAGCGGCGGGTGCTCTTGTGGCTCTTAACTACCTGACTAAGCCTGTGAAATGCGGCAATTGCCAGACAGAGACAGCAAGGCTTCTGCTTACTGAAAAGAGTATGGTCACAAGAGACGGCAACCTTAGAAAAATACCCTTTTTCTCTGAAATCCAACATACCCTACGACCTTACCAAAAAGCACTCGGTGTAGTCAACCCTTGCCTGGGCTGGTGTGTGCACTCCCACCAAGTTGGTGTGTTGCCACATTGACGGCTCACTTGTAGCCTCTGGGTCCCTATTCCTGGCACCAGATGATGCAGACTCCTGCCAGCCGAGTCCGCCTTTTGTGACTGAAGACAAGAACAAATGCATAGACTACAGCAATCCTGTGGAGAAAAGGGGAATGGGGATGGCATGACCACTCTCTCAAGAGGAGAGCACCCCGACCCTTGCCTAGACAAGCTTTTATTGTTTTTCTTGGATCTTACATCAAAGTAGGATTTATTATCTATTACATAGAATATTATTGTCTACATTTTAGGTACAATCAAGGGAATGAAAATAACACATGCAGAAAGGAAAGGCAGTGTGCTGATTAGCTCCATCCTTGGGAAAATTTACACAGGCTTTGGAAATTACCTTGAAGATAGACAATACACATCTACTGCTTCAGATCAGGGTGAGGGAGTTTCAGCAAGAGTAAGCCATAACAGTCTGTATGCATTTTCTAGGCCTGATTCCCATGGGAAAACCCAGATTGAAGGTCTGGCTTCTTCCCTCCACCTCGCTTCTATAGGTTTTCCATACAGAACTAAGTCACATTTGCCAGACCAAAACAAACCGGTGCCCTACATAAAAACTCTCCAGTAACATCTTACTCAATGGCAAAAAAAGTAAAAGCCTTTTTTCTAAAATCAGGAACAAAAAAAGGGATGGCTATTCTTGCCCCTGTTATTTAACATAGTACTAGAAAACCGAACCCGAACAATTAATCAAGAAAAATAAGAGGGATCAAAATTGGTAAGAAAAGGGTAAAACTGTCACTATTATCAGATGATATGATTGTCTGTATAGAAAACCCTAAAGACTTTCCACCAAAAAAATATTATAAACAATTAGTAAAGTTGCAAAACATAAACATAAAATCAATATATAAAAATATACCACATTTCTGTATACTAATAACAACAACATATCAAAAAGAGAAATCAAGAAATAATCTCGTTTACAATTGCAACAAAAAGAACAAAATATTTATGAATAAATTTAACAAATGAGGGCATGGATCTTTACAATGAAACTATGAGACATTATCAAAGAAAAGTAAAGGGATGTATCACAATCCCTGATTTTGAACTATACTACAAACTTACAATAATCAAAACATCATGGTATTGGCAGAAAAATAGACACACAGACTGGTGGAACAGAATTAAGAACTTGGAAATTAACTCACAAATACCGGATGGGGCAAAAGTAGATTTAGAGTTCATATGAAAAATATTACAATAATAATATAAGAATAAACTGTTTTCCATAAAACTATATGCCTACTTTTTTTCTCACCCTGTATATGCACAACTAAGTTTGGACAAAAAGAAAAAATGAAAAAAAAAAAGGAGAGACAGAGAGAGAGAAGAATATACAATGGAGAAAGAAAAGTCCCTTCAGTAAATGGGACTATTGAGGTTATTATTAAATGGTGTTGGAATTACTGAACACCACATACAAAAGAATGAAACTAGACTACTATCTTTAATTCAAAATAAAAACTTCAATAGGAGACCTGAAACAATAAAATATATATTGTGTAAAACATATATAGGCAGTAAAATTAAGGTTGAACTCAGAGTGTTTTTTTAAATATAAACACACTGAGGATTTTTAAAAAGACCTTATATATTTATTTTTAGAGAGGGAAGGGAGGGAGAAAGAGAGAGAGAGAGACATCAATGTGCAGTTGCTGGGGGCCGTGGTCTGCAACCCAGGCATGTACCCTGACTGGGAATCAAACCTGAGATGCTTTGGTTCACAGCCCGTGCTCAATGCACTGAGCTACGCCAGCCAGGGCCTGAACTCAGAGTGTTTTTTGTGAACTTCACCCCAAAGACAAGGAAAGTAAAAGATATAAATAAATAAATAAATAAATAAATAAATAAATAAATAAATCGGACAAAATCAAACAAAAAGATTCTGCACAGAAAAAAAAAATCAACAGCAAAAGGGTCACCAACCAAATGGGAGAAGATATTTGTGAATTGAAGGTATCTTCAATTATGGGAAAATTATCCAACTATATAAAGATCTCATACAGCCCTGGCTGGTGTGGCTCAGTGGATTGAGTGCAGGCTGCAAACCAAAGGGTTGCCAGTTTGACTCTTGGTCAGGGCACATGCCTGTGCTGCAGGCTAGGCCCCCAGTAGGGAGTATCCAAAGGGGAACCACACATTGATGTTTCTCTCCCTCTCTTTCTCATTCTATTTCCCCACTCTCTAAAAATAAACAAATAAAATCTAAAAAAAAAAAAAAAGAGCTCATACAACCCAACAGCAAAAAGCAATTTGTTTTTATAGAAATAGTCAAAGGACTTAAATAGACACTTTTCTATGAAAGACATACAAATGGCCAACAAACATATGAAATGATACTCAACATCACTACTTATTATGGAAATGAAAATCAAAACCATAATGAGATACCACTTTCTACCCTTTAGCTCTTCCCAAAAGGAAAAGAAATATCGAGTTGTTAGAGAGGCTGTGGAGAAAAGGGAACCCTCATACATTGTTGGTGGGAATGTAAACTTATATGGCCACTATGAAAAAAGTATAAATATTTCTCAAAAAAATTAAGAATAGAACTGGTGTATCACCCTTCAATTTCTCTTATGTGTACTTACCAAAAGATATAGTTAAAAAAATGTATTGGTAAAAATATCTCTATCCTTATGTTCATTGCAGCACTATTTATAACAGGGAAACATTGAAACAAATTGAGTGACTAGCAAAAGATGATTAGATAAAGAAGATATGGTACATATTTACAATGGAATATTAATCAGCCATAAAAAGAGAACAGATTGCCATTTTTGACAACATGGATAAATACTGAGGTTATTATACTAAGTGAAATAAGTCAGATAAAAAACAAAAAACATATCATTTCACTCATATTTGGATTATAAAACAAAAAGTAATAGGAATGTTTATGATTGATTATGTGGGATGGGAGGGGGTATGCATGGCAGAAAGGAATAAGAGGGGGGAATGGACAACAATAATAGCATAATCAATAAAATATATTTAAAATATATAAATAATTAAAACAAAAAGTAATAAAGGAAATAACAAAACATACAGTAACAAACTCATAGGTATAGACAGCAGAATGGAGGTTAGAGAGAAAAGAAGGTGGGGGAGGGTTAAAGTGAATAAAGGGGTCAAACACATGGTTAGAAGGAAACTAGACTTTAAGTGGGGAACATGTAATAGAGTACACAAACATCAAATTGTAACCTTGTACACCTGAAAAATATATAATGTTAATAGTTAATGTCACTCCTAAAATTTAAATTAAAAAAATGGTGATAGACATTAGGAAATGCCCTTATACTGAGCATTTGTACTTCATGCAGCAAACCATTTGGGACTTGCCCTGTGCCTTCAAGTTTTGCTCAGAGTTTATTTTTTTTGTTGAGTTCTACCCTGACCACCCTAAATTGTAGTACACAAATTTTCACAACACACCTTATCCTTACTTGGCCTGATGTACTGTTTCCATGCCCTTATCCTTTTCCTAATACTAAATTACTTAATTATTATCATTGTCAGCTTTTCATAATTAAAATGCACACTTTTGAGGACATGTTTTATTTTTTGTTTTTTTCTTATTTAATAATTTAGCCCAAGTGCCTGCCTGGAATAGTTCCTCAAAATATTATAGATTTTCAGTAAATATTGCTAAGGGAATACATATAATATTTACATACAATTTTATATACAAGTTCTGTCCAGAAGGTATCTAGCCAAGTAATATGAAAAATAGAGCCATTTATTGAAGAAGACAAGATATAAGACACATTGTACATAGGATAATGATACCTCAGTCCCCTGCAAAGTAGGCACTTTGAGACCTCATACATTTCTCCTAATCACCATCAGCTACCCCATTATATTTTCTTGAAACCCACTAATGGCCTGAAATCTCTTTCTTTTCAAAGTTGATTTTCATTTTGGGAAAAGCCAGAAGTCACAGGGCACCAAATCTGGGCTGTAAGGGGGCTGAGTCACCGGGGTGATTTGATGTTCCACCAAAAACTACTGCATGAGATGTGATGCATGAGTGGGTGCACTGTCACGATGAACTGCCAACCACCAGTTGCCCATAAGTGTGGCCTTCTGAATCATCTGAATAGTTTTCGTGGAAGAATATTCAAACTTAACACAAAATTTCATGCAGATTCATTGTTCTACTTGCTCAGTCATTTTGTATGCGATGGCCACACAATAGACATGCTCGGTCAACAGTGCCTACCACACCCACTGAGTAGGAGAGTGAAGTCATCATTGTTCACACATGCGCACTCTAATCCACTCTCCTTGGCTGCCAGGTTACATCGATGTCCCACAGATCATTCTTGTTACACTAACAATGGCTGGACCTTTACTGGACAGATTATATACATATATATTTAAAAATTAATAGTCATTTAAAATTACCAAAGGAAAAGCAATCTTTGTGAGCATCATATTTAAACATATAAACCTAGTATGTAACCTCCATTTTCAGGTTTATATAATTAACAGAAATCTATTTTTGAGTCTCATACTTGTTAATTTCTTTCTTTGCAAAGTTTAGTAAAATCTGTTGAACCTTTTTTTATGATCTGAAAAACTTCTATAAATTTACATTACTATTCATAAAATGATAATGTATCCAAAACCACAGGTGTAGACAGCAGTGGAAGTGTTTAATAAATATAATTTTAAGGTGAATGGTAATAAATCTAGGTTTCCTTTGGAAATTTCTCTTTTGTTTCTGTTGAGCATAAAACAGGAATTGAATATGTGTTTATTTTTAAAAGTGAAAAGAAATATTTACCACTTCAATTATTCACGATTTACCACTTCAAAGTAGAATTATAATATTTTCTGAGAATGCTACTACATTGAAATTTTGGCTAGGCAGGATTTAATTTTTATGGAACTCCTGATATAAAACATATAGAGGATGAATAATTTATGTATATGAATAGTAACAAATTTTTCTGCATTACTCTCACTGCTGAATTCCTATGGAAGTCACTGAGGCAAGTTGTAAGAACCCTGACAATCTGGGACTTCCAAGAATTTTGTAGATTATGAAAAAATAATATTTTTGTGGAAAGTACTCAAAAGCAGAAGAATCTCAGGGGTATGTAAAAAGAGGCAGAAAGCCTGAAGGACTATATTCATGCCAAAATTTCACTCTTCATTTTGTCTAAAATGTTTCAAGCTTTTCTATTAGTTTTTAAAGCTAGAATTATAGTTGGAGATGCCTGTTAACTAGTATAATTTTTAAAGCATGGATGAAACTACAGGGTACTATGCTAAATGAAATGAGCCAGGAAGTGAAAGACAAATACCATATCATCTCACCTATAAGTGGAGCCTAATCAACAAAACAAACAAGGGAGCACAATAGAACCAGAGACACGGAAATAAAGAACAATTGACAGTGATAAGAGGGGAGGTGAGAGGGGATAATGGGGGAAAGAGTGGGAAGGGTCATGAAGGAAAATGTATAAAGGACCCATCAGCAAGGACAATGAGGGGAGGATTGAATGTGGGAGTGGTATGGGCAGGGCAGGGTAGAGCAATGGGAGTAAAATGGGGACAAGTGTAATTGAATGACAATAAAAAATTAGAAAAAAGCAATCATTCTAAGTGGAGAAATCATTTTTCATAGTTTCACGTAGCTATAAATCATTAAACACTATTTCAAATGCATTGATTTATTTCTAAATCCTACCTTAGATAAATCACACTCAAGTGGACTAGAGAGTTGGTAGATTTACTTAGCTCATAAAGCTGTTTTAGGCTGAGGTAAGCTTAGGTGGCAACACAAGAGTAAAACATTGTGTATTTAAACATGTTTGCCCACATTGGTTTTGGGTCCAAGAAATGGAAGGAACTTCTCCACCTCTCCCTCCTTCTAGGACTGCCTAGGACTTGCCTCCATGATCTGGAATCCAAACTACATAGTGAAAGTTCAAAGTCATCATAGGTTATTTTGTATATAAGCTAAACCAAGTCTGTAATCACATGATTACATCATTATTAATGACATGAATTCTGAAAAAACAATTTGTGCATAGCTTCTGGTGCATAAGCTCCCTTATATGATTCAGAAGGCCACCCTATGGGCAACTGGTGGTTGGCAACTTCATCACGGCAGTGCACCCACTCATGCATCACATCTCATGCAGTGCTTTGGTGAAACATCATAGCACCCAGATGACTCAGAACTCTACAGCCCAGATTTGGTGACCTGTGACTTCTGGCTTTTCCAAAAATGAAAATCAGCTTTGAAAAGGAAGAGATTTTAGGCTGTCAATTAATTTCAGGAAAATATGATGGGGGAGTTGATGGCAATGAGAAGTGTGCCTAGTTTGAAGAGAACTGAGGCATCTTTTTCCTACATAGAATGTTTCTAGTAACTTATATTTTCTTCAACAAATGTCTCTGTTTTTCATATTATATGGCTGGATACCTTCTGGACAGATCTCGTGTGTGTGTGTGTGTGTGTGTGTGTGTGTGTAAATTTTGTTCTTACATATGTCCCAGTTTATTTACTTAATTGTGATACATCCCTGATGTGGTAGGCATTTAATAATATTTTGTGACTCTGTCTTTGAACAATATCCTACTATAAAAACCTTTTCATGAATGTGTTGGTTATAGATACATATGCATGTAGATATAGATATTTTTCAATATACATCTGTGTGACTATAAGAAAGGGAGGAAGGAGAAAAAATACACATATGTTCTTTAAGGAAATTTTGATCTTAGGTTTTATGATACTTGTTCTGTTATTTTAGGCATGCTCCCCTCTGAGTTGTGAAATACCTTGTCTTTCAGATGGAGTACCTTTTACCTGGTGGATTGGCCGGTCAAAGGAAAGGCACGCTTACTGGGGAGGTGTTCCTCCTGGAGTTCAGCAATGTGAATGTGGCCTGGATGAGATTTGTCTGGACATTCGGCACTTTTGCAATTGTGACGCTGACAAGGATGAATGGTAATGGGATCATGACCTTTCTACAGGTGTGGAGGAAACACATTAATTGATATATAACATTTCACCCAAGAGAAAAGGACATGGATGAGAAGTTCAGTGTAAACTAGGGCATCCTAATGATTGTGATAGTTTTTAACTTAGAAAATAGCCAATTTTAGTACTTTTAAGGCTATTACTGAGGTTTATAAAGAATATTGTCCTGTCATCACCTCCTTATATTCTGAACATAATGACAAATTTAATATTTAGCTTTGTGATTTAGTCAATGTTTCTATAATGTATAGAATATAGGTTTTGAGAGAGTGAAAGAAGATAAGAATGTGTAATTACAGATGTTTTTTATTCCCCCATTTCCCCACTGTTTTAGTCACCAGCCAAACCTATCACTGCCAATGAAAATATAGCAAAGAAAACTGATGTTTGCTCTGATGTTTGCCCTGGCATAGCTCAGTGTGCTGTGCTATGAACCAAAGATCTGCAGGTTCGATTCCCAGTCAGGACATATGCCTGGATTGTGGGCCAGGTCCCCAGTAAGAGACACAAAAGGGGCAACCACACATTGATGTTTCTCTCCCTCTCTTTCTCCCTCCCCCCCCCTCTATAAATAAATAAATAAAATCTTTAAAGAAAACAAAGAAAATTGATGTTTGGGCTTTGGACTTTGAATTTTGCTTGTTTCATCAAATGCTACTCAATATAATTAGGAATTTTTATGTCAAGTGACTTTTATCCCAGTTGAAATTTAAGTGCTTTACCCTCACTGTTAAACAACAAGAATGTTTCAAATGAAATTTAAGGTCAAGGCAAAACCTCAGTTCTACAAGGAATGGACCAAATATTTTGTTTCATTTACTAGATGAACTACCTCTTCAGAATGCTGTAGAGCTGCTAGGGCTCCAAGACAAGGTATCTGGGTGCCTTCTCCAAACCTAGAAATCTTAACATGGGCTAATTCACATGAAGTTGACTGAAGGTAGGATAGATTTCTTCATTCCTTGGGCCCTCACTTTACCCTGCATTGACTGCTATCACAGCATCAAGGATGCCTGCCAATAAACTGTTACTCGTGTCTCTGTTAGTACTTAGCCCCTCCATAGCTATTCCCATACTGTAAAACTCAGTGGTAGTTAGCTGAATAGATGAATTTAGAAGAATGTGAAGAGAAAGTATTACAAAATGGTATTTACAATCTTGAGATCTTTGTGTGGAAGGGTTAGATGATTGTGTTGCCAGGAAAACATATTCAAAATTCTCTGTAACCAGAAGCTTAAATTCGCTCATTTTTTTACTCTTTAATTGTCATCTAGTATGGATAACATTAGAAAAGCATAAATGTATATCTAGCCTTGAATGGAAACATCTTTATTGTATTATGTGTAACTAGAGAGGTTGATATGAGAAGTAGAATATAAAGAATTTTTTGAGAAAGGGAAGTGTTCAACTCTCATTCCATTTTTGACTGAATTCTTGATCTTTGCTCACCGTTTAATTTCCTGTGGTGCAGCCATTTTGTACTGATATAGTCCTTTCCATGCTGCCTTTGTGCCTTCTCTTCCTAGCTAACAGCTAACTAGGGCTAAGTTTGATTTACTGAACACTGAGAGGCTGCAGTGGAGAATTGATATTGCATCACTTGAAATTGAAAGATTAGACCATTATGTTGAATTGCCCCCACATGCTCTTCTCTAGGACTTTCCATTGATCATCAGTTCTACTCAGATTCAAGGCTCCTCCTTTGACTTTCTCACTGGTTTAATACCTTTGAACTCCTCATATGTTGACTTAAATTCATCATCTAGGCTGTGCTTAGAAGAACTCTTCAAAATGTCTTTTCCCTAAACTCTGGGTCAACCAAACCTCTATTTATACAAAGCTTATTGCAGATTTCATGACTCTTTCCATTTTCTTTAAAGCCCTGGGAAAAGCCCCATCATCTGGCACTTTGTGTGACAAATAATCTCTGGTAGGACATCAACATTTAATTTTAGACATAGGTTTTGATCAATAACCAACCTACCAAGGATCAAGAGAACTTCTATTTTTAAATATGCCTGTCCTACCCATGGGATGGCAGAGGATATGTTGAGCACCCTAGGGCAAAATATAAGTGAGATCTGAAAGTTCATTCTATTAATGTGATGAGGAGACAGAGGTAAAAATTCTGATTTAATTCTTCTGGATATTATTCATTGCCTTTGAACAAGTCATTGTCATAAATTAGTTTAGAAAATAATTTTTTACAAAGCAATTGCACATCACATGTTTACTGAGCACCTGCTCTGAGTTCAATCAGTTCTCTGTGCAGAGAAATTCAGGCATTATAATCTCTGCACCTGAGGAACTTGTTGCACAGTAGAAAATTAAAAGCTATTTAGCAATAAATGGACCAGTGAGGTGAATTTGATAATAAAAGAAGCATAGCTGTGCCCGTACTCAGGGTGAATGTGGTCTGAGATGGTCAGATTTCAAGGAAAAGTGGTAGTTAAGTTTTGAAGGACCAGAAGTTGATTAAAGTTCATTTAACACAAGTAGGTAGAAACTCCGTGTGTTCAGACAGGGAAATGTGAAAAAATATAAAATTATTACTTTCCCCAAACATCAGCAATATTGATGTGGTTGTTGCATAGTTTTCTTTTGGGGAACTTACAAGAGATGAAGGCAGGGAAGAAAATTGAATCCGAATCATGAGACTTCTAGTATGTGAAATAACAATGAGATGGTTTTGTAACAAGGATTACAAACATAGACTGTACACTCAGACATGAAACATGGCAGAGCCTCTAGAAATATATTCATTTTTCTTTTATCTATTCAACTCTATTACTTATTACAGAAAGAAAAGTACAAAAACTGAAATAATTGTGAAATAATAAAACATATTACTTAATATTTTTTCAACCTCATTCTTGGGCAACATGTGGTCAAGCTGGTTTTCCACTTACTTCAAATTTTTGTTTCAGACAATCATGCCCCTTTAAATATTATTGGTGTTCTGCATGCTCCCAAGAAACATTGGATACATTTTCTTTGTAAAATTTTCTCAAGTTCCTGCTCTTGGTAGTTAATCAGAAAACTGATTAGGGTTGCTATAGTATGTGGTACAATAGATAGAAGTTTAACATATTACAAGTCCTAGATAATGTCATTATATAAAAATGTTATCTGTCATATACTGAAATGTTCTTATTTAAGCTAATATATTTCATGTGTCATATAATAACCCCAACAACTCTTGAGGTTCTTTGTATTATCTGCTTTCCCCAGAAAAGAACACTGAGGATCTGAGATGAGCAGTGGCTTGGTTAAGGTCACATGACTAAAAGGTCAGAGTTGGGTTCTAGCTGAATCCAAGGATTTCTTGCTGAGTACATAAAAGGATCTGCTAAGTTGGGATTTTTAGTCATTGCTATTAAGGATATCAGAGAGATGTCTCCCAGGGGCTCTCAGGAGCTCTTGACTCACCTGATGGAAGCCTGCATCTTTCTTTTTGCTATCGTAATGAATAACAGTTTCATAACCAATGATCATTTGCAAAGGTACTCCTCTTTGATTTAATGATTCAATGTATAGTAATTCTCCCCCTATCTGGTAATTTCTTTTTTTGTTGTTTAAGATTTTATTTATTTTGGAGTTCTGGCCAAGATGGAGGCATAGGTAGAAACCCTTTGCTTCCTTGCACAACCAAAAGGAGGAACACAACCAATCTAAAATCAGTAAACAACTAGAAGTGCCAAAAAATCAAACTGCATGGAACTCCAACAAAAGAATTAAAGAAAAAATCAATCAGAACAACCAGACCGGTAAGGCAGCGGACTGCGCCAGGATGGCAGGCAGAAAAAAATCGCAGCGAATTGGTGGACCTTGTGGGAGGGGCTGGCTGTGGCAAGGCAGCTGCATAGCTGTGTGGGAAGGGCGGACATAAGGGGAAACAGACTCGGAGTTGTTACTACCGTTGCTACTTTGGTAGAAACTCCCAGTCTCATGACACGGCCACCTACCAGCAGTGACAGCAGAACGCTGCGGATTGCTTGTCGATCCACAAGAAAAACATACACAGAAACAACCAAGTTCTGTGGGGAAGTAGGGACAGAATTCAGTCACTCCCCCTAGTGGGGAGTGTGCCGGGGCCACCCTCCCTAGGGGAGAGAGCCCCTAGGAGAGAGTGTGCCATTCTCCTGTCCTAGCAGGCTTTTATTGGGTTCGTTTACACAGGAAGTTAGGTAAAGCTCATTACTCATTGCCTGGAAGTAAGGATCAAATAACAAGGAAATCTGAGGGCCAATTTTGAGTCAGGGTCAAAGAGCTGTAAAATTTTGAGGAATAAACTTACTTCCTCCTTGGAGCTTTCTCATTCAATTGAGAGCATTCTAAACAAAGCAGGTTTCACAGGATTTTACATATTCTTTCTTAGGCCTAATCACCTGGGGAACCTGCCCTTTTTAGTACAGGGCTGCACCACCCTGTCATTGTTTCAGGCTTAGGTGGAGCAAGGGGAACTAAGGCAACCAAGAGATAAGGAGATTTTCTCGCTGACCGTGAGCACTCAGGCTTTGTCAAAGCCGAGGGGTGAGGATCCATCACCCCCTTTTGCCGTAGTCTCCAAAGTCCTTTCTTGGGGGCCTCCCACATGATTGTGCCTGTCTTAGGTCGTTACCCCCTTGGGGAATCTTACCCGTCATTGGCTAACCAACCAAGATTGGGGAGCAGGCAGGTTGAAGTAAAAGGAGCAGAAGCGGTAGATAAAGTCAAGTTAAAGGAGTTCATTATCACCAAGCGATTATCATATGAAATGTTAAAGGGACTTATCTTAGAAAAAGTAGATTAAAAATATGAACAATAAAATGACAACAAACTCACAACTACCAACAAGTGAATCTAAAAGAAAAACAAATGAAAACAAAAACTAAGCAAACAACAGAACAGGAACACAATCACAGAAATGGAGATCACATGGAGGGATTTCAGTGGGGAGCGGGTAGGGAGGAATGGAGGAAAAAAGTACAGGGAAGAAGAAGCATAATTGATAGGCATAAAATAGATTGAGAGAGATAAAAATGGTATAGGAAACAGAGGACTCAAAGAACTTATATGTACAACCCATAGACATGAACTAAGGGGGAGGGGCATGCTGGAGGGTTGGAGGGAAAGGGTGGAGGGTGAATAAAGGGAGAAAAAATGGGAAAACTGTAATAGCATAATCAATAAAAAATACTTTAAAAGAGATTGTATTTATGTATTTTTAGAAAGAGGGAAAGGGAAAGAGAAAGAGGGAGAGAAACATAAATGTGTGGTTACCTCTCATGTGCCCACAAATGGGGACCCAGCCCACAATCCAAGCATGTGCCCTGACTGGGAATCAAACCAATGACCCTTTGGTTTGCAGGCCTGTGCTCAGTTCACTGAACTAACCAGCCCGGACCCTATCTGGTAATTTCTGATCCAGCTACTTCAAACTGGTGGACTCCTTGGAATAAGAAAGAAAACTGGTGATAAATTCAACCTAGAGACAGTAAAGGAGAGTGATGGACTATATGGAAAGTGGAAAATCAGATATTCATGTAGAGGGATATGATGGATACTTGTGGATGGATATAATGTATAATAATACAGGGATATAGAGGATGGCTGTACAGGTTTGCAAAGATGTTTGTACAGAGATATAGGGATAGTTGTACAGGAATACCAAGTGTTGTACAGAGATATAGCTGGTAGTTGTACAAGGGCACAGGAGATGGTTGCAGTGGGATACCAAAGATAGTCATACAAGGATACAAAGGATGTTTAGGGTGACAAGTTGGTGGGGCTGATAGATGGTCTCACATGTGCCTCCTGGTGGGGGCACATGGGCCAAATAAGATGTTTTCTCATCTAAACATTCAGGTAGTACTAAAGTGAAGCCCCCTTGCTTAACAGGCAAATTTTCTTTTATTTATTTATAAGAATACACAGACACAATTATTTGAAGTATAGTAACAGTTCTTTGCCCTTCAATTTTCCTGAACCTGTGTAAAAAGTGTATGGAACAAAATATTAAGATAAATAGTATAACTTTTAAATTCTGCTATAGGGTTTAAACATTTTTCTGCAGATGACTTTTCTTCTGGCTATCAAAAAGTAATTAGAGTGATCTTAAGTTTCCTAAGTTTTCTTTCTATAAATTTGCCTTCCACATTTATTATTGGTATATACAAGTTTAATTCAGTCCAAGAACCTTGACCTCCTCAGAGGTCCTTTATTCCTTTCCCATGGGATTTAATGAGACAGTTGTTTTTAGGAGGATGGTGCTTGGTACATCCAAGGGGGTTAGGGCTGTGCTGTTTACTTATCTAGGCTCTTCATTGATCTCTCAGACTTCATTTGATTTCTTCAAGACCACCACCGCTGAGATTTGCAGACTTAGTGCAGTGAGGGTGCCTCATACTTGGTAATAAAATAGATGGTGTAGAAGTCCTGAGCCCTGAGAGAAAAGAAAGGATCACCTGAGGACACACCAAGGCTCTATCTCATTAGAGCAATAGTACAAAAACTCTGTTTGTCGAATTTCATTATTTTCAAATCTGTTTATGAGCTATTACACTTCTTATTGAATTTTGAAAGTGGCTTTGCCCCAAGCAGGCAGAAATTATGAGGGTTTATCTGGGCATTTACTAACTTAGTCCCTAAATTTCCACATGCACCTAGCAGAATACACAGGGCCAGTTCCTTTTGTTGGAGAAAAGTATGCTTGACACATGGAAGGTCTTTCATGCTTTTAACTGTTGAGTGAATCAATTAAAAATAATTAATGATGTTATTTCTTTTCTCCCCATCTTATCTTCCTGGCCAAATGCACCCTTTACTTGGTAGTTACATTTGGCTGTTTTATTCATTAAATTTTCACTTAAAGTATATATCCTGAAACAACATAATACTGGCTTGTTTACACTAATGATCCCATGACTGGATTTCAGATTGTTTTTAGACAGGATGTTTGTGGTATATTGGAAAACAGAGAATAAAAGGCATCACACACATAAGAAAAAGAAAAAACAATAAAAAATGAGGAATAAGAACTTATAACCAGAGTTTGATAATTCAAAACCAATATAACACATTATTATTTTATAGAATTGTAGATTGTGTTAAATAGTTGATATTTTGCCAAGGACAGCATTATGGAGTTTGCTTGTTTGTTTTATATTTAATGATGCCACCATTCTATCATCTAGAAGGAAAATAACAAATATAAACAACTTATGATATGTTGTTTTTAGGAAACAAACATAGCTATGAAATACTCCTTATTAAACTGATAGGAAACAAAGATATATAATGAGGCTGCTGTTGTATATTTTTACCATTCCTTTACGATAAATCTTTTATTTGTGATTTTTCATCATTAAAAATAAAATGCAATGAACATTTTTGAATCTTGAGTTATACTTTTCCCACTTTTAAAAATCATTATTTCTATTGCATGGGTTTCTCATTTAGAGTTTTTAAATTATTCACTTTTCTCTTTTGATAGATGTGGCCAAATTGCTGAAGGGACTTAGGACTTTATACAGATCACAAGGGAGTAAGTTCAGAACTGGCTGCCCTGACTCTGGGGTGAAATGATCTCCCACAGGGATGTGCAGAACTCAGTAGAGGCAAAACAGGGCCACACAAGAAGACATTAGGAACAATCTCTTTTTTTTCTCAGAACTCACTGGAACCCTTAGCTAGGTGTGGACAGCTCTGACAGAACGTTGGTGATGTTCCTCAGTTTTTCTGTGTGTGTGTGTCATTTCTACTGTGCCTGGTGCTGCTTCCTAGGTCCATGGCAACACTCTAACACTCTGGAGTAACTGCAAGTCAATGTCAGGGGCTCTGTACTTCTTTTGAAGCATAGAACCTGCATCATTAAGAAGGAGAAAGAGAAGAAAGAGGAGCAAGAGCAAGAGGAAAAGGGCAAAAATGGTTTTGTCTTCTCTGCAAATATGCCATATAGGTTTTCAGTGAAAACATTATGAAATAGCACATGTAATACATTTAGAACTTACCCAGTTGAATTCACATTTGGAACTCACATCTACTTTTGCTGGCAGCACCCTCATTTTCTGGATGTAAGATGTGATTTACTTTTAAATAATCTTTTATTATGCAATATGATGATCAAACCCTGGATTTGTCATGTACGACCTGTAGATTGTAAATCACTTAGCTACTCTGAGCTTCAGGTTTCTATTCTATGAAAAATACATGAAATAAAATAAAATTAAAATTAAAAAAAAATTCTCTGGGGAGTACTGGATGAGTTAACAATAACATGTGCATATAGCAGACCATGTATTTGGTTCTCAAAAATGTTTCAGTAATTATTTCTATTATTCTTTTTATTTTTATACTATCTTAAATAAGCTGTAAAAGACAACATTTACCTATAGGAGTTAAAGTAATTTCTAAGAAATGTATATATACGTATATACAATAACATAAGACAATTAAATAGCATACTAGAACAGTAAAATATATCATTCAGCCAATAAATTGTGGATGAAATGACAAAAGAACACTCTCCCAAAAATGGGGCTGTCCTCTGAAAGTTGGGTAGCAAAAATAATCATGTACTGAATGAGTCTGCCTGAAACATAAATGAGCCAGGAGATTGCTTATAAATGTGTAACCAAAGCGTTTGTGAACAACCAGAACTCCTGTCAAGGTGACCCTGTGTAACCTTGGGGAACATAGGCCTGGAAAATGATTGCAAATTAGTGAACTGAAACCTAATCAATTGACTTGTATTTTGTGTGAAGAAAGCTTGTGTGAATGGAATGGGGATGGTCAGACTGTGAGACCCAAGAAGATAGCTCAAGGACTCAGGGCCTATTTTGTTACCCCACAACTTCCCTGAAAAAATGTAGACTAAATGTGGGAAATAACAGCTTTCATTCAAATTCATGGGATAGTCGCTATCTGTGAGAGTAAGACTAGGCCTAGAGAACCACTGACCATGGTGGGTTCAGCAAAGGCTTTGCTATTCAAACTCTGGCCACTCTACTTGCAAATGATGCACCCCGAGAAGTTTGGTCACCTCTCTGAACCAGTTTTTTATCCCGTACAAGCCAGGCAATGATTATAACATCATCACAAGGTTGAGGATTAAATAAAATAATGTGTAAAACTCTACTCTGATGTTCACATGGCCACAGAAAGGCAACAGGCAACTCCTATGCTCAGTTCCAGTCATGTGAGTGCTCAGTTCCAGTAATGTGTGTGCTCAGTTGAATCCCAAAGCCATCAGTATTATAAAAGCAGTGCCTCTATCTTATGGATCATTTTTTTAGAAAGAAGTTTTCTCTGTGAAAGGAAATTGTGGCTTTAATAGTATTTCATTGTTCACTCTATTATGTTGAGTATTTTGGAATTCAGAGTCTACCTGCAAGAAATAGAGACCTCTTCAAAGGTTTTAAGCTACCAAGAATGAATTCTGGTTTACATTTGTAAGTATATTTCTGGGAGCAGTGTGGAGAAGAATGAAAGAAAGGAAGCAATTATAGAAATTAAGAGCAGGGAGCCAGGTTAGGTAACCAGACCAAGGCCCAGGATGGGTTCCAAGGCCTCCAAATAACTGAGACCAAAGAATTCAACAACTCAACATCAGAAAAACAATCTTAATTTTAAAAATGGACAAAAATCCTGAATAGATATTTCTCCAAAGATGATATATAAATGACAAATAGTCATATGAAAAGATGTTCAATGTCACTAATCATCAGAAAAATGCAAATTAAAACCATAATGAGGTATCACCTCCAACCTGTCATAATGGCTATTATCAATAAATCCACAAATGACAGGTGTTGGAGAGGATGTGAAGAAAAGGGGAACCTCATGCACTATTGGTGGGAATGTAAATTGTTGCAACCATGGTGAAAACATTATGGCATTTTCTCCAAAAAATAAAAATAAAACTACCTTATGAGCCAGCAATTCCACTTCTGGAAATATATCTGAAGACACCTGAAACAGTGATTCATGGAACTATATGTACCCCTATGTTCATTGTAGCTCTATTTACAATAGCCAAGATTTGGAAGCAGCCCAAGTGTACATCAGTATATGAGTGGCTGACATAATAAAATACTACTCATCCATAAAATATAAGGAAATCTTACCTTTTGTGACATGGTGGATGGACATAAAGGATAGTATGCTAAGTGAAATAAGCCAGTCAGAGAAAGACAAATATCACATGCTTTTATTTATATGTGGAATCTAATGAACAAAATAAACAAACAAAATAGAAACAGACTTATAAATACAAAGTACAGACTGACACCTGTCAGAGGGGAGGGGGCTGAATGCCTTGGTGAAATAGGCAAAGGGATTAGGAAAAAACATAGATACAGACAACAGTATGGTGATTGGTAGAGGGAACAGGGGCATGCATGAGAGAGGTTGAAGAAGGTAAACCGGGGATAAATGGTGATTGTAGGAGACTTGACTTTGGATGGTGAATGCACAATGTAGTGTATACATATTATATATATATAGGATTCTACACTTGAAATCTATATACAGCTTTGGCCAAAAAGTTTGACTTTTCTTTAAGATGGATCTAGTAGCTCTTAGTTGTCTTGAACTTCATTCAACACAATTTTGTTAGATTGTATTATGACAGCTGTCATATCACTGTGCATTTAAAAAACATAGATTGGTGAGTTTTTGTGTAGTCATTTTATTATTGAACATGGAAGAAAATACACCACATTTTTGGCACATTATGCTTAATTATTTTGATAAAGGTAAAAAATGCATTGAAACACTAAAAAAATATTTGTGCTGTGACTGATCAAATGTGTCAAAAGTGGTTTGTGAAATTTTGTGCCAAAGATTTCTTGCTGGATGATGCTCCATGGTTGGGTAGACCAGTTAAAGTTGATAGTGATCAAATCAAGACATTAACTGAGAACAATCAAATGTTTTACCATACCAGAGATAGCCAAATACTCAAAATATCCAAATCAATAACTGGCAAAAATGAAAAATTTCTTTTTCATTTTATGGAAAAAACACTAAGTGGACTTTTTGGCCAACCCAATAATTTTATTAAGCAATGTAACACCAATACATTCAAGTAAAAAAAATAAAAACTGAGGCCAAGTGGATGAAGATATGACAGTTGAACTGAAAGACATAAAAAAGGTGAGATAGTGGAAGCTGTTAATCAAGAATAACCGAGGATGTGAGGAAAATAGAAGAGATAAAGACCTGTATGGGTATGGACTGAGCAACTGGCATCATGGGCACAGGTAATTCACAGAATTGAGTAACACAGACAAGTAGGAAAGCCAGTCCCTGGAAAACACAGCAAGTGGAGGAGGTTTGGGCATATAAGAGAGATGACTACTTCTGACATCTAAAGGGGAGACTTAATAGGCAGTTGAATGATAAATATTCGTAGGGGGAAATGTGTGTGCAACAACAACGAAAAAAGGCAACATTCAGAAATGTCATGACTAAGTTAGAGGCAGCCATATTTCAATGGAAATTGGTAATTCAGTGAGGAATTTCCATGGAACAAAGGGAGAAAAAGCTGATTGTGGTACTTTGAGGATGAAAGGGGAATGGAGTTGATGAGATATGAGAAAAAATGCCATCAATTTCCTGAGGAACTTTCAAGACACTACTGAACACTGCCTTCTTCCCCATTAAGAACAGGTTAATCAAATTTTGCCCCCCAAATCTTCATTTGTGGTAGTATTTTTTAAATCAAATATGTACTCATAAAATCTTGAGAACCATTTTAAATTCTTAGTCAAATGTAACATTGGATAAACTTTGGCTGCATTTATGTGATTTAATTTTGCATTCTCACATCTACTTGAATTGAGCCCTCCATATCAAGTTTCTAGAATATTTATAAAAGAAATATAGTTTCTGAAAATTTTAAATATCTGCCAGAATTGCTTTGTTTTGTTAGGACCTGGAAACAAGACTCCAGTTATGACCTTGCCAGGGTGGGGCACAGCTGAATAGATATCTCCAGGTATGAACTTGTACAATATATGTGACCACAGTATATACTTACATTTGAATTTTTGGACAACCAAGTGACTCTAGGTTATTTTGAGCTTCTTGTCATTTAATCCCCTAGGACACCTTTCTCTGAAAATGCTCAGAAGGAAGACATAAGGGAAACAATTGCCTATACCAGAGTTAGGGTAGAATTATTGGCAAGCATCAACATGGTGCTTTAGACTTGCAGAGTTGCCTTTGGGCATCTTACCAGCCATCCCTTGAAGCCACAGGCCATGGAGTGCATTGTTTCATGTGCTCAAGGGAAGGGTGTGCAGAGTGTTTTAAGACTAATCTCAGATTCACCAAAGGGCTTCAAAGGCAGCTGAAGTCTGGAGCTCCTTGCAAAATGTTCTGTGTTTTTCTATCTTACTGAAAGGTTTTATTTTTTAATTCTGAGTGAAAGAGAGAGGATGTAAAAAAGAAAGAAAAAAACTCTTTGTTAGACTCAGTCACCAAATGACTCTATTAAAAACAAAGTTTACAAAGCAGCAGTTAACTAAAATTGGTTGGTGAAAGCAAATGGGAGCATGTCACTTATTACCAGGCTTTTCTGATACACTAGCAGGGGTGTCCAACCTTTTGGAGTCTCTGGGCCACATTAGAAGAACAGTTGTCTTGGGACACATATTAAATACATTGTCTCATGTAATCACAAAAAAATCTCATAATGTTTAAAGTAAATTTATGATTTTGTGTTGGGCCGAATTCAAAGCCATCCTGTCCCACATGCAGCCTGTGGGCTGGGGGTTGAACACCTTTGCTAGAAATCAGAGGGTCCTGCTGTACTCTGCAATTCTGAGTTTGATAAAATCTCAAGGTTCAGATACTAAACTGAGAAGAGACCACATTGACAATTCTGAGTCATGCTTTTTCTCCTGAAAATATTTTTCTCAATTATTTTCCTTAATTCACATTTTTATTGTTATGAGTGTTTCTTGATACCTGAATTTTTTGTGACTCAAGAGTCTCCATAAGCTGGAGTCTGTGGCTGGCTTCCTTATTTCTTGTTCATCAACTGGGGGACTACCTGTTTTATTTTCCTTTTAAAAATTCTTTGCATTCCATATTTTAATTTCAAACTTTATTGGGAATTTCAATAGCTATTTGAGTCCCTACTATGTAATAGTCAGTGTGTGAACTGTTTTAAATACATTTGATTCACACAATATCAAATTAGTATTATTACCACCATTTAAGAGATACAAAAACCGAGGCCCAGAGTGACCTCCCTGTGATCACACAAGTATATTGAGGTACATGAATTCAGCCATGTCACCTGATTCAAATGGCAGTGCTTTTTCACTACAGCACAATCATTTCTGTACTTATCAAATACGTCAGTACGCTTTACCCTGAGGTAGAGTCCTGTATATTCCAAAGGAAGACAAAGTCTGTAAAGTGTTAGTTCTTGAGAAAGTAAGTTCAAACAAAAGAGAAAGAAAAGATAAAGTGTAGAAAGTCATATGTTGAGCTGTGGACTCTCTGCTATCAATAGGTACCAAATAATATCAAATGATATAATTTGTATCATTTCCTTAAGGTTAAAATCCACTACTACCTCCCATCCTCCAGATATTCTACCCATTAATGCTTTGAAAGGTTTGAGTCATACCTGTCATTCACAAACTTAATTAAATTCAGTCTAATTCTCAATGGGACCCTAAAAGCATGAATAAATATTCAAAGTTCACTTGATGCCTAGTTTGCCTGTCAACTGAACGTGTTTCTCAGCTGCATTTCATTGACCAGTGCAGTGTTGGATCTCACCACTGTTTTGGGGTTTTTTTTTCTTTGTTTAAAGAATTTTAAATTTATTGCCAAAATGTAAAAATTGAGAATTTTTACATTAATATTCTAGGTGAGCCCATTGATCTTATTACATATAAATAACATAATTACCTCCTTACTAATGGGTATCACTGCCTTCTTTAGGTATCACCTAAAGGTGGACAGCCCATTTTCTTTCTTGCAGTCTTCCTATCTTCTTTCTTTCTCTTTGTTTTTACCCCGACAGTGAACCTGTGTGTCAGGTTCCATTTATCATGTAACATAAAGCCAGCTTCACTCATTTTTACCCCTTTCCTGGTCTCCATTGTCATTTGACTTTGTATCTGTTTCTATTCCATTAAATAACTTTGGAGAGCAGTTATTTATTATTTATTTATTTGTTTATTTATTTATTTTAGTTTTCAGATGAAAAGTAATTTTGGTAATATGTATTGCATCATCAAATTTAATATGAAATCTTTTTCTCTTTTATTTGGAAAAGATTTTTATCCTTAGAGTGCTATTTGGATATCCTCATACTTTGACACAAGGACATCAAATTGATGTTGACAAGATGACAGTGTGTAAGGGAAGCAATATACCATTTCACCTTGAAAATAAAAACGGAGAGAAAAGAATCCTATGGAGATACAGAGCTACATTGAGAGAGGAAGTGGTTTTGGTTTACACCACTGTGATTACTTGGAATTTGCTTTGTAATCTCTTCCTGAAAAGATATTGGAATGTGAAGACTCATAATTTACTCTAAGTAACATTTAGATCTATACTTTCAAATACAAACAAAAGTCTTAATTCAGATAAGAATTAAAGTTGAATGTTACTACTCCATTTTTCAGCATTTCCTGTATATCAGACACCATGCTAAGTGACTATACAATCTCATTTAATCCTCTCTGTAACTCTATGATAATAGAATTTATCTCCATTTTAAAAATGAGGATACTTGGGAGTCTCGGAAATAAAGTGGTTTGCCCGAGCTAACACAGATAGAAACTGGGGACCTGATTTTCTAGAATAAATCTGTCTGTTTCCAAAGCTATATTCTTAAAGTACTTTGTTGCACTATTTGGTCCTTGCTGTGTTTCCCCAATTGATAATCTGAATATTATCTTTTGTTGTCTAAACTCAGAGGGTTAAATGATAGTGAAATTTAATGTTGATTGTGAGTGTTCTGCTGACTTCTTTATGAATACAGCAAGATCACCAATATGAGTCTTCTTCTTTATGTTCTTCTTATCAACTTGCTGCATTGTATACTTTGCCCTAAATGTTGGATAATGTTGCTCTGTCTTTCAATTCCCATGTACCAGCAAGATGATCCATCTTTCATTTAACTGAGGCTGTGTTAGTGGGAACCCCAGCCCACTTGTCCTGTGGTTCTCAGACTGCCTCATATGATTCAGTTCCACTCAGATTAACATATATGTATGACATACTTGTCAAATTTAGATATGGGATAGATACCAAGTATGTGACCACACTGCTGCCCTTTGTCATGTCACCTTAGGCAAGTTCCCTAATATCTCTGAGGCATAGTTTCTAATTGTTAAATGGGAATAATGACGCCCACTGTATAGAGGTGTTATATGGGAAAAATAAACATACCTCTTAGTATATTTCTGGTTCAAAATATTTATTAATTCAATACCTACATTTATTTTATACTCTCAGTTAAATAATATGTTCTTATCAGTACTCCAAAAACGCAATGTACAAAGAGAAAAAAATCAATAGCTTAATCCTATTATTAAAAAAAATTGTCAAAGGTTGACTAGTCAGTTGCCTGCTTGCATAATCAACAAAAGTGAGGCCAAAGTACTTAAGTACCAAGATCTTTAAAACACAGAACAAAATGAGGAGCAACAAAGCAGTGACTGCAAAGACTTTTTTTGAACCTAGAGATAAAATGTGATAAGAAGCATCCTACGCTGATTAAAATGGTTGGCAGGTGGCTAAAACAAGTGCTTGGAGTGGTTTCACAAATAAACTGCAGTAGGGATTTGTGATGCCTATTTCAAATAAGTTCCTGAGATAGCCATTCTCTGTATGAAGACTATGAAGAGAGAGGCAATATTTCCTTTATGTCAGCACTGCACTGGGCTAGTGGGCGGTCTTAGCTACAACAAGAAAAAGGAAGGTATGAAAACTACCTATGTTTCTTGAAAGACTTAGGAAAAGTGCAAAATCAGCTTGTTTTTGGAAGCTGGCCAAGGGTTTTGCAATTGGCATTGCAGCTTTTCACACACTTTTAGGAGATGAAAGGCTCTCTGTTACCCTCCATCCTGCTCCACCCTGTTGCAACCACCAAAATCATTCCCTAAAGAGGAGTCTTGGTAAAGAGTCCCTGTGTTAATCCACCTTTTCTCCTTTTGTCTTAAATTTATGTTTTTCAGGACAAATGATACGGGCTTTCTTTCCTTCAAAGACCACTTGCCTGTAACTCAGATAGTTATCACTGATACCAACAGATCAAACTCAGAAGCTGCTTGGAGAATTGGTCCCCTGCGTTGCTATGGTGACCGTGAGTACTAATGGAAAGCACCTTTCTTTCTGCATTACATAAGCACAGTATGTTTTTATTCCCTTACCCCTTTCCTTGCAGTTTCCCTTAACCTTGAGAATTATTATCCACATTCACAGCTTTCTATACCCCGTTACCAAACAGTAAACCATACTTATGGTTTTTCTTATTTGCAGGGCACTTCTGGAATGCAGTCTCATTTTATACAGAAGCCTCCTACCTACACTTTCCTACCTTCCATGCGGAATTCAGTGCTGATATTTCCTTCTTTTTTAAAACCACGGCTTTATCTGGAGTTTTTCTAGAAAACCTTGGCATTACAGACTTCATCCGACTTGAAATAAGCTGTAAGTTCCCTTGTTTATGAATTAATATGATTGCTCAACAGAAGAAACTCCAGTTTTAACTTTGTTACTGAGTGCCAATTTATACTGCAAAATTAATGTCACTGGACATCTGTAAAATTAGCAATGATAATTTCTAGTTCCTTCCAATGTTTTTTTGTATTATCATTACCTACCAGTATTTAATTAGTCATTCTCTCATCAAAATAGTGTATTCCCTAAATTTCCATGGATACCTATGGTAGTGACCTTTATTTAATGATCCATGGGTGTTTCTTACCTATGACCTCAAGCTTCCACATCACAGAATATGTTCATGACAGTTTCTGTGGAAAGCTAAAGGGCTATTGTTATGCTTTCTATCCATATTTGGCATCTATTTTTTTGTTGTACTTTTGCTCTGAAAGTAATATCCTCATTTATTTCTTACCTCTAGAAATGAGTCTCTACCCAATGAGAATTCCCAGTGTTTCTCTCCCACTTCACAATGAACTTCGGTGTATCTAGTGCATTTGATGCCACAATAGATCACCTTTTAACATTCCATATCCTATATATAAGTTAAATGAAAAATAACAAATGCAGATGGTGAGATGTCCTATCAATAGACTTTAATACATAATCAGTTAATAAAAATATTCCATTACAAGAAGAAGACAATATAATAGTTGAATATTTTAAAATTACATTAATTACTTTTTATAAAAAGGGAAAATCATACCTGCATACTGCCTTGTCCATTAACAATAATAACAATAACATTTCTGCTTCTTAGGCTTTAATTCTACAAATCTGTGAATTGCTTCATCAAAATTGATCTTTCCATGCTCATGTTTAATATACTATAATCAGATTTAGCCCCTATTTTCTCTCATATTTATCAACAGATATTTTTTATAAATTTAAAATTAATTTTTACATTGAAAAATAGATGTATAAATTGCAGGAGATGTTTTCAACATTAGAATAGATTTGGTACAGATTTATACAAATCCCATTTTACAATAAATTAAAAATATTTCAATTCTTTCTATGTATATCTTTCAGAATCACATCTAATAACTTTCAAATATCTCTGTAATAAAAAATCATCCTAAAATATTTTCCCCAGAAAATTCATCATAGACTGCTATTCTATTTGGTAAAACTTAAAGGATTTGTGAGTATTTCAAATTGCTTGAGCTCTCTTTGCATGCAATTTTGTCCACAACCCCTATGGTACTATATATTCATGTGTTTCAACAGATTTGAGTTAAATAATGATAGGTATTAAATAATAATAATTTTAAAGTTGAAAAATCAGAACTTCAGTTCTTACTCTTAAAAATAAATGAATACAGGATGGGGCAAAAGTGGGTTTACAGTTATGAGTAGGTGAAATGCAGAACTTATTCTTTTATAATTATTTATTAATTATTATATTATTTTCCATATGAACAACTGTAAACCTACTTTTGTCCTACCCTGTATGTCTGAGTTTGCATGTTCAGAAGCCAGCAGCATATGTGAAGTTCTTTCTATTAATTTCCCTCTAGAATAGAATACATTCTAAATTGGAAGTAATAAAAAGTACTATTTGAGACTTACATGTATATGTTATTAAAATTATACTAACATCAGCATTTGTTATACTTAGACTAAAAAAAAATCAATAGAGGACTGTTATGACTTATATGTAGATATAGTGGTACATAGTAATAACAAGAAACAGATCTACTTTCATTTGCTTGTGCTAGTGTTTCTACTTGCCACACTGGGGGTACCTTCTTATTTCTTATACACAGAGTAGATTGCTTCCATCATCTTGCCCTTGTTATACCCATAACCATGAAGACTCATGCTTGTCATTAGGAATCTCATTCATCTGTGTTAAAATTGATGTTTTCTATAGTTTGGTTGAGGCAGTTGACCATATTACAATAATATGACCTCATCCTATACCCCAGAAAGCATAACTCATGTCTCATCAGCAGAAAATCAGATACTTAAGAGCTCCAGAAAAAGAGCAAAAAGCATTAACCAGAGTAGATAGCTACAGTGTGTATATACTTCTCCTGCAAATTATCAAGCACTATGTGTTCCTTTTGCAATTATACACAATTAGTAAAGCAAAGAAATATTGTTAATTGGTGGTTTTGAGCCTCCTTTTACTCCAGCAATCAAGACTATTAAGAGGAGGAAACTGGTGGCTTTAGTGTGAAATAAGATCCCTTGTAACCTAAATTGGCCTGGAAAAGATGAGGAGTTGAGTGCCAAGTATTTTATAATATAACTATAATAATCCCAATGTAAATTTAATAAAAATTAGGCTTCAAGGCCATTTGATTCATCCAAGCAGCAGCTAATGTTATGGCTTATTATCACATGGTAATAAGTGATGATTTATTGTTTATTACATTTCAATGTCCAATTTGTACTTTTTGGTACTGTATTTTGGATTGTACAAAAATTTCTTAAATGCAAGTGATATTACATTTAATGAAAATTTAAAATCCATCAGGATTAATTTGTAAACAACCTGAAAATTAGGTACTGTTTTTTATTCTCATTTTACAAATAAGAAAACTGACACAGAACAAGGTGCAACACTTACCTGAGGTCATGAAAACTCCAGAGTCCACACTTTCAAATTCCATTTTAAAGTGATGCAGACACTGGCCCACAGTGTCTTCATCATTGTGGATGAAATGAGACCTTCACATGGACTACTGAGTCCGGTGGAGGAAAAGGGACAGCGTAGCTTTTCTCTCAAGGGGAGCAAAAGCCATGGCCTTCGCCATGACATGCCTTATTTCTATCTCTGGGCACATTATGTGATGTTCCTCATTTACTATGCGCAGGTTCGCTTTAAGTGGTTACCTATTACAGAAAACAAAGGAGCCAATGCTGCTAATCACATCACAGAAGAGGGATATTTGCAAATGAAAAGGCAAAAGTGGTTGAACTGGTTACACTCATCCTTGGAAGGTTTAGCATGGATTTCAGGGAGTTGCTTTGCAGTAAATGTGCTCAATTCAGGGTGAGGGAGTTATAGCAAAAAGCAAGACTCGGTACATTGCAGGCCTGATTCCCCACAGAGAACCTATCCGTGGGCATAGGTCCTGTGCATCTCCCAGTGGGAGCTGGGCCCATGCCATGCAGAACAGGTTCCTACATTAAAATTCTCTATCTCATTCCTTTTCCTCTAAGTCAGGGCTCACATTTGCCAGAATGCAAAATAATTCAAGTTCTCAGTTACTTAGAATTCTGCAGATTGGGGTTTTTTATACCAAGACTTGCTTTCAGTTAGGGTTTAAAGCTGAAGAGGGAGTGGCCCAGGGTGGTGTTTGACCTCTGATAATTCACATCTTGCAGCTGATGACTTTATCAGATCTTGCAGCTGCAATAAGTACCCATGTTCTGTTTTAGGGGTAAAGGAAAGAGGACAACTTCAAGGTACTAGAAAAAAGGGAAGGTCTGATGTATGAAGGTTCTATTTATTGAAATGAACTGTCTACTCCTTAACTTCAATTTATAATTTAACCTCCACTTCCTTTAGATTTAGAAAAAAATTGTGTAATAATAGCATATATGAGAGTATATACTCAATTAAGAAAAGATAATTCTAAGTTTGAAGTAAGATTAAGCTTAGTATCTGAGAAACAGAAAATTACAATTCTAAGAAGTTTTTTTACCTATAAAATGGAAATAAAAATAAAGCCTTTCTAATAGCATTGTTTTGAGAATCAAAATGATAGAATCTATGGTCAGTGCTTAGTGCAGTGCCTGGCAGAGTTCACTGTGCCTACTGTGCTATGTGTACTTCTCTCTCTTTTTCTCTCTCTCCATGGCTCTATGACTTCTACTGCCACAACTATCACCACCACTATTATCATTGTCATATCATTATATGTATTACTGACCCTCACTGGCTGCAACTGGCTTATATGATATGTAGATTGATATAGAAAGACAGAGTCAGGGAAGGAGCCCAGAGTGGGGAGGGAGGTGTATGTGTTTCACACCAAACACCACCACTTGCAGCTACACTTAAGTGTCCTTGCACAGACACTTAAACTTTCTGAGTCTCTCTCTCTTTTTTTAATCTTAGTGCAAATGCTTATATCACATGTATCAATAAAATAACATGGAGAAGTGCACTGGATATTCCAGGCCATGAGTCTTTTCCCTAAAAGAGTGGAGCTGCCTAGCTAACCCGGTATCTATACATATCAAGGAGGACAGGAAGCCAACAATGGACACAGAATACTCAGAACTTTGGCACACATACATATGTATCAGACTGACATTGGTCTTGCAGGTCCCTACACTATTACCTGAATTCTCAAACTCAGAACTGACTAGGCCAAAATAAAATCTTGAGGCATAGCATTTGGTAGATATTACTATCAATGTTAATTTTAATACTGCAGGGGTTTCTACTGATCTCCTCTTTACCTAGCTATTGACTTATGGTTGTTTATATTATTTAGTCACAATATGCTTGTCCCCTAAATGCATTGATGACTCCTTTCACCTTTCTACCTATTTCCCTTTTTGGTTTCAGCTCCTTCTGAGATCACTTTTGCCATTGATGTTGGGAATGGTCCCATAGAGCTCGTAGTCCAGTCTCCTTCTCTTCTGAATGACAACCAATGGCATTACGTTCGGGCCGAGAGGAACCTCAAGGTGACCTCACTCCAGGTGGACAGCCTCCCCAGGATGAGCAGGGAGACTTCGGAGGAGGGCCATTTCCGACTTCAGCTAAACAGCCAGCTGTTTATAGGTAGGGGAAATCTTAAGGCATCCTTTATGCTAAAATCCCTGCAAAACCATTCTGTGACCAGGCCTAAGAGAAATTGCTTTTATTTTAAACCAAAGGAATGAATAAAATATGATATAAAACATTTATAATTGTAAATTTTATTTTACAAATTCTTTCTTGCTTGCTTCATTAGCCACAGCAATAAAAGATTATGCCAGAAAGAGATTATGTAGCAAATTTTGAGGTGATCTAAGACTTTTTTTGTATCTTTTATCCTTGTACATATCTAGGAACTCCTATTATTTTTTATTTTTATAATTGTAATACTCTTAGAAAAATAATATATAAGCTATTTACACCTGAGCAGTGCCAATTTAAAGTCAGTGGGCTTCATTTTCCCCTTTTGGCTGATACTTAACTCCTACAAATTATCATAACAGTGTAATAAAATACGCTGCACCATCTAAAATGGATTTTAGTCATCAGTAATATGATGATCACTTCTTGGCCTTTTGGCTAAGATCAAGTGTAGTAATATGATGAGGGAAGGAACTATTGATTTTTAAACTAGGAGCTTCTTTGATACTCCCTAAAATCATATTACTTGGGTGGCAGCCTTACACCTGCACATAAAGCAGTCTTCACCCCCAAGCAAATGACTCCCCACTGCTCAGTGACTACATGAGACTCAGATCAGGCTTTAGACAAGTTGTTCATCTGAACTGGCTGTCACTGCTGATCATAGGGGACTGGAAAAGTGCAGTCATCATTCACTGAGTCATTCATTTATTCATTTCATAGTCACTGAGAACCTAACATTCATCAGACTCCTTGTTGAATGGTAGAAACTGACAAATTGTGCAATGACACTGCTTTCAAAGAGCTCACAGTTGTGTGTTTGTGTGTGTGTGTGAGAGAGAGAGAGAGAGAGAGAGAGAGAGAGAGAGGGAATTTAGCTCCACTAGTCCAAGTCAGAAAGATCAGTCTTATAGCTGTAATTTAGAAAGGATTTTTTATAAATATGTTGAGGAGGGTAGGTAAAGCTTTAAAGTATAAAATATAGCCATGATTGTTAGGGATATTGTAATATTATTAAAGAAAGAAACTGCTCTTACATAAAACTTGAAGTTCAGATGCTTAAAACAATGATATAAATGGGTTCCAAAAGTTGCCAATCTCCCCAGATTTAATTTTCTGCTTCTTTTTTTTAAAATTTAACCAACTCTCACACTACCTAGCCTTCCTGTAAGTATCAACATTCCATCATAAATCAACTGGTGTTTTTACTTGCTTCTTTTACATTTGGGTTTGTAAAATTTTTAGCCCTGAAGAAAGTAGTCACTGAAAGCACATAAACTAAAAGAAAAGTAAGAGAATATGTCATATTCTCTTTTCTCAACAGGAATCATTCCTTCTTCCTCTGTCATGTTTCTCATATCTAGCAGAAGCTAGGATATAAGTGATTAAAACAGTGTTATGATTACAAGACATTTACTTAATTAATAGCCTATTTAAGTGATATGATTTATTTTGAAAATTTATATCGATGTTTTAATTCTCTTTAAATATCACACTTTATTTCTCTGAAGAAGTTTGTTAATCATCAAGATATTTTTTGTGAAATAAATTCAAGTAGTTTGAAATTTTTATAAATTATATTCATATCAAAGTTTAATTTCTCTTCAGTCTTCACAAATCTTTCAGGCTGAAATTTGTGTATAAAAATGGAATAATGTTTGATACTTTCATGAAAATTTCATAGGCAGCTGTGTTTCATGGCAGGTATTTTTCTGCAGATATTTCAATTAAACTGATCACAAAGATATTGAGTTATAGGAGTATGTGGATGGGTCTAGAGGTGACACCTTGCTCAAGGTGGAGCCAAAGTCAGAGGAGCCAAGGTCAGCTGTGGCAAGAGCATCTGCTTCTGTTTCTCTCTAATAAATTCCATCTCAGATATTACTCAGCTTTATTGAATTTGTCTCAATATAGAGGAAGAAGAAAAATGCTGTTGGAGGTTATTTTAGTCTGTGGATTTGAATTTTGTTGTTTAGTGTTAAGTGATATATCCATTTAGAAATATCAGGTATCTCAAAATGCTGAGGTTGTGATATTTCTAGTTTTATAATTTAGTGGTTAAAAAAAGAGCAAAAATCAAAACGACAATAAGAACATGCTCTATTTAGCTACAGCAAACCAAATGAAGAATTGGATTCCCTATCATTTAGAAATTTAGAGACACTGAATATTTTTATTTGCTGGGCAGGAAAAGATATTAGTATGTTCTTCTTTACTGTGATAAATTGAATGCGGTTGTCCTTAAATATTAATTTGGTTGTGCCTAACCTTTAGCCACTGCAATATCTTTCAGTCATTTAACATGGTAATCACCGATATTGCCTCTGTGCTCCTGAGTGCTTCCTGAGTACCAGAAATGGGTTGAATTTCATAGAACAAGGTGGATCTCTTTGTATTGCCCCTGATACTGGAATGTGGATTTGAAGTGCTGGTAACATTAGTCAATTCATGCTGGATTCCCAGAAATAATATTTTAACTTCAGGCTTTTATAACCACCATAGTTACATTTACAACCATGCTTTTTCACTGATCACATTTTCTTTAACAGAGTAGGAGAAACTTTATAACGTATGGCTTCTGAAATGTATGCTGATTGCTTGTGATTGCCCCACCTTTGATACTCTTGGAGGTTTCATCTGTCTGCTTTGCTCTTCCCTGCTAATGTGACAGTCACTAGGAGAATGAGGCAAGAGGATTCCAAGAACTTGCACCCTTGGCAAAGAGTGAAATGAGGAGATCTGGGTATAATTCCAAGTAAATTGCCAGCAGGCCATGAGGCCTTGGTAGAAAAGCATCTAGCCTAACCATACTCATTTTTTCATCTGCAGAATGAAAATGATGAGAATGGTAACTAATTTTTTACATTGTCAGGATTTATTATCTCTATGTACATCATTCAGAATGACATCTTTAGCCTCATGCCTATGTGTGTGTAGCAGCAAGGAAAAGTCTCATTTTCTCAAGTATGACAATATCAAATTTTTTCTAGATGTGCTGCAATTATAGAGTGGGCGTTTGTAGAGATGTTGGCCTGTGAGTCTCATTTTTGTGTGGCATTACTTCCCTCTTAATTGTCTTTCATGGAACTTAGTTTTCCACCTTTTCAGCTTGATTTCTTTGTCTATGTCAAAATAAACTGAAGTTACTCCCAACTTATAACTCCTTGGGGAAAATACTACACTGTCTTGGTAAATAATAAAGTTGCAGAGATCCAAAGTGTTTCCCTTGCTTCCACACTGGCAGGAAATTGGGAATATAGGGAGTATCCCTATATTCAGGTAAATCATGTCAACTGTGATGAGGGCACAAAAGAGAACAGAGACCCTTATACTTGTGCTCAAGGAGGGCACAAGAAACTGAGCTGTGTCTCTGGAATCACTGAGCATTTGTCCAGAGGACACATGAAGGTTTCCTTTTCTTTTCTTTTTTTAAAGATTTTATTTATTTATTTTTTAGAGAAGGAAGGGAGGGAGAAAGAGAGAGAGAGAGAAACATCAATGTGTGGTTGCTGGGGGCTGTGGCCTGCGACCCACGGATGTGCCCTGACTGGGAATCGACCCTGTGATGCTTTGGTTCACAGCCTGAGCTCAATCCACTGAGCTATGCCAGCCAGGGCGACACAGAGGTTTTCTAAGACAGGCTGAAAATGATGACAGTCACATTTTTAAGAATTGATTCATTTTCAGTCCAAAGAAGCAGCATTACAATGAACATGCTTAATACCAAGAGCCAACTGAAGGGTTTCATCTAATAGAACTTCTAGTGAAGACAGCTAACTAATGGTGTAAGTTGTCAGCAAGAGTGATATGAAAGTCAAGAGGATAAATATATGTGTATATGTCACTTAGGAGAAGAAATGATGTAAAACACCAGGAGAAGGAAGTTGAATAATCACTCATTTGTAGTACTGACCCAAATTATCTAATCAAATAGTTCATTTTAGGATTTTAGGGCTGTGTAGATATACACACTTTGAAGGTTAAGAGATCTCAGTATGACTCCTGGTTCTGTTATATAAATCCAGGTGTGACCCAGTCTGTTGGGCACTGTCCCACAAACTGAACAGTTAGTTGCTGGTTTGATTCCCAGTCAGGGCACGTGCTTGGGTTGCAGGCCAGGTCCCCAGTTAGGGGCATGAGTGAGGCAAATAGCGATGTTTCTTTTTCACATTGATGCTTCTCTCCCCTTCTTTCCCCCTCCCTTCTCCTCTCTCTAAAAACAAATTAATAAAAGCTTTTAAAATATGTGTGATCCTTGACTCTGGCCAAAACAGTGTCTGTGACACTAAGTTTTTTCAACTATCCAGTGTGAATAATATGGATAATGCATTTTTCATCAGAGTCATTCAATGAGTTAATTATAAAGTTTCTAGCATATAGTAAAAATGTTTGTTTTTGTTAGAATTAGAGACATTTTTCTGATTCTCAAACTACTTGTGGGTTAAGTATGAGACTCATTAAATGACTTTTAGCAGCTTTAAGGATAATACTGCATTTCTGTTGTTGTTCTTTCAACTTGTGTAAACTCTAGACAAGCTGCAGACAAATCCATAAGGGCCAGGAAGGCAGTGTGAATGTTTGATGTGATCCTCGTAAGAATGTGGCCATTGAAGAGTGCATTCAGGTCATCTTTTAGTGCAGCTGAGTTTTGTCATGCAGGAAGCAAGTTCCTTGTTAACAGATCTTCTGATTCTTTAGTGGAATACTTACTAGAATTTTAAAAAATGGCTTCTGTTTAAAAAATAGGCAAAGAGTTAAAGTAAATACTGGGTGGGCAAGAAATGTGTAAACCGAGAAATATATGCATGTGAGTGTAGGTGTGTGTGTTTGTGATGGTAGGGATGAAGGAGGAGAGCTGTAGAGTACATGGAGGAAGGTACCATATGACATAAAAACAAAGTACGTGATGAGGTCTAAAGTCAAGACACACCATGGGCACAGGGGAGCCATTAACAATTCAGGTGCCTGATATCCTGAAGTCAGAGCAGGAAGATGAAGAGATAAGTAGAGACAAGACCTTTCATTGTATATCAGCTGTGCTAAGGATTTGAGCTTATTTTTTCACATATGACTATTCTTCAAAGGGTATAAAACAGGTCTGACAGAATTCAATTTTTACATATGGTTGATCTCTCTGATTGCAAGGTGGTGAGTGGATGTAAAGAGCCAGAGCTGAGAGTAGGACATCAATTGGTTTTTGCTGGAATTTAAGTGGTGTGTGGCTCTGGGTGTGGAAGGAAGCAGATGGGCCCTAGATATCTAGAAGAGCAGATCCACAGGGATGGTTGTGGGGGAAGGGCTGTGAGAGAAGAGGAGTAGGGAAAACCATGGCTGCATTTTTGCCCAGTATTCAAGTTTAACAGAGATTCACACCTCTAACACATATTGTACACAGAGTAGATAATATCAGAAATGGAGGGCACTGACAACCTGATAGGGTATGAGTGTATGAGTGGGGAACATCATTTTAGAATTATTCTATACTTAGTCTACATACAGGTGTGAACAAAAGTAAGTTTACAGTTGTGAGTATACAAAGCGCAGATTTATTCTTGTATACTAATTAATTATTGTATTACTTTCCATACAAACAACTGTAAACCTGCTTTTGCCTGTACTCGCATTACTTCTATTGCTTCTCCATAAAAAATAAAGGAGCCTAAACTCTAATTTTTATTTGTTTTTCTTTTCCCTTGTTAAAAATAAAAAGCAGTCAGGTAAAACCTGACACTTAGTTAATATGCCAGTGAATTCTTAGACCATTGTGTCATTGTGTTTTGTCAGCACCTGGGATAGCACTGATTCCCCTTGGTTTGGGTCATTTTCACTATACTATGTCTCAAACATCAAGTCAGAGGAACCACCCTAGTCACTCTTTCCATTTAGAAATTTGTTGACTGAGTCACATGCAAAAATAATGTGCAATAGATCCTTCATTCTTCACATCTGCTAAAGTAAAAGTGCCACTAATAAGACATATGAAGAGTTATTTAAATCCATCACAGGGAATAACAACAAAATAAAGGAAAAATAAAATAAAATATTTGACTACATAAATCCTCTCCTCTTTATTCTACATAATCTCTAGGAAAGAAACAATGAACCTTCCTCTATAATCTGTTTGTATTTTTAATTGGTTTTTCTTGTGGCTAAAAGGAGATGCACTCACTAAAATTGAGATAGGCAGAAGAATGGAGTTTGGGTTTGACGCCCTGGCTGGCTTGGGTATCACTTACCAGAACTGAAAATACAATGGCATTTTATCATTAATTCAGGGTTAGAGACTAGATTAATCCTTTATGAACATTCTGTCTGTAGATGCAGACCGTGACTGCCATACATGTATTTATAGGTCTGATGATATGATGTGATTCAGAGAGGCAGAATTCTTCCTACATCTACCCTATGTTGCCACCATCCCTATTTCCAATATTTACTTGTCCACCCTGTCATGCTGACTAATGCCAGCAAAAATCCTGTTACATACCCATTTCTTTAACTTACAGCTCTATTTCTTATTTAAATCTATATCCCCATTCTGAAATAGCACATTTGGAACTCATAACTGTATCCACCTTGGTGGGAACATATTGATATTTTTATTTGGTAATTTGGTAGACCAAGATTTAATAAAGTTGCAACAGAAAGGACTAGAGATGAATGAGGCTTGGAAAGCAGTGGTGACTTAAAAAGAAAATAAGTGGTTGCTAGTCTGTGTTCTTTTCCAACACACCTTCTCCTCCTTTCCATTAGTATTCCATGTAGAGCAAGAAGACCCGATTGTCCTCCACGATCTATGTGCATGGATTTGAGCCCAAAGCATTGCATTTGGAATAGAACTTGGGTTCCTTATTGCCAAACATGTGTCTTCTCTGGGACCTTCCAAAATTCTCAACACAAAATGAATATCCTCTGATGGGATGTAACTTAATTTCTGGCTTGTTGTTTCTCAATACACATTTTTCTGACATTAGACATTTAGATTAGTAGAATCTTGGATTTCTAACACTAAAAAAAAATGCCCTGAATCTTTAAATCTATTCTGTTCTTGAAAAATTTGCAACAAGTATTGCATATGTCTCTGAAACTGTCAATAGGTATTCTCAGCAGAAAGTGGGGTAGCAATTCTTTTCTGCATTCTAGAAAAGGAAATTTATCTTTCAAATAATAAGTTGAAGGTAATATCTTGGATGGGTAGACAGATAGATACACATATAGTTATAGATATAGATATACCATTATAAGGATTTACAAGAAGGGATACAAAAGAGCAGTGATTGAGGATGTACTATATCTTAACTAAGCCTTACTGTAAACACATGAAATAGAGTTATTGTTATTGTACAGATCAAGTAGCTGAAGCTCTGGTGAGTCGGTGGTCAGTATGGCTAATCATCTAGTAACATGGAGTTTGACTCCAGGTTTGTCTGGTTCTAAAAGCCACCCTCCTTCTAGTTCATGACATTACACTGATCAAATAAGCATTACAAAGCTCTTTGTGGTTTTCTAATTTCATGAGCCTAGCAACTTGCTTCTAACTTTTCCAGAGGCACAATTTCACTCTATGCATTCAACTTCAGATTTCTGCTATATGCTAAAAAGACATTTTATTTCATTTGCAAAGAACATGACAACTTTTTATCTTAAAGTTTCTATCTTAAATGTGTAGAGTACAGAATTCCAAATGAGGTATAATCTCTTAAAAAACTCTTTTGAGTGTACATTGGGAGGTGGGTGTTTTTCCCAGCCTGAAAAGGCATGCATTCTGTCAAGGCTTTTTAAATTTCCAATTCTCCATGGAAACTTTGGTGGAAAAGTAACCACAGCATCACAATAAAACAATTGTCAACTGTTATGAATGCCAGTTCCAAACTATAAAAAAATTAGAAACCTTTGATACCTTATATGTTTTTGCTTGTGTTTTTTGCCACTTAGGGGGAACATCATCAAAACAGAAAGGCTTTCTAGGATGCATACGATCTTTACACTTGAATGGACAGAAACTGGACTTGGAGGAGAGGGCCAAGGTCACATCTGGAGTCCGGCCAGGATGCCCAGGCCATTGCAGCAGTTATGGCAGCATCTGCCACAATGGAGGCAAGTGTGTGGAGAAGCGTAGTGGATACTTCTGCGATTGTACCAATTCACCATATGAAGGGCCCTTTTGCAAAAAAGGTAAAATAGGCATTTTTGTTTCCCCATGTGCTGTGTTGTAGTACCTACAGTCTATGGCCAAGTCATATTATTCCATCACCTTATACAGTCTTCAAACAATCATTTGGTCTCCTTCAAGTTCTCTCTGTTTAGAGACTGCATATCTCCCCAACATAATTACATTTATTCATTATCACTAGGTGTGGGCACTGGCAATGGAATCATAACAAAGGGATAGTAAAAGTATAAGCAGGCTCACCATAACCAAGAGTCAGCTGAGCACTGGGAGAGGTGGACTCTCATGTCTTTTGGGTCACATGGATCACAAAGGGTACACTGACCTTCTCAGTTCTACTCCCTCAGTCCATAAATGTAATCAAAGCATCATAGAGGCTAACCCTGGTGAAACTTTAGAAGACCTTAAGTAAACTAAGGCATTTTTACAATAGGGAGAGTGGAGATGTTAGTAAAATCAGTATCATGTATTTAGTAAAATTCCCCTATTCTACAGGTGACATGAGTAGGGTTTGAAGCTTTAAAATCCCTCCCAGGAGACTCATACTTAGTCCACCAGGGTGCTGAATATGAAACAGAAGACTCAAAATTCCTGCCCTGATACCTTTCGATATCCCCTCCAGATCTTATTAATTGATTACATTGACAAAAGCTAACCATGATGAATACACACCTTAGGCAAATAATGACAGTCATGATATATTATCCAGAGAAATTCAAAGTAAGAATACAAATTGTAATATCTTGTTTTTCATTGTAAATACTTAGTATTTTTAAAGTAGAAGAATGAAAGATTCGGTCTACTATATGCCTTTGCAGAATGTTTAAGTTTATTTTATTGACAAAAAGTTTGTTTAGTCAATGCTAAAAACAGTCTTTCAAGAGATCCAAGATGGCAGTGGTGTAAGTGGAAGCTTACTCCTGGGACAAAACTGGATTTACAACTAAAATATAGAACAATCAACCTGAATAACCAACTAAAGACTAGCTGAACAGAAGTCTTAAAACCAAGGATTGACTGAAGAAGCCACAACAAGCCTGGTAGGAAGGGTGAAGAAAAATAAAAAAAGGACTGGTCTTGCTCCCATGGGGGCAGAGCTGAGAATCCTAAAAAATATTCTAGCTGATGGGGGTTCCCCCTGAGGGACAAGCTCCCATGTCCAGACTGCCAGAGCCAGGAAGGGCCCACACATAACATCTGACTATGAAAATCAGCGTGGTTTCTGTCCACAAAGGAGAGAGGAGTCTTCTAGATACCCAGGCACACTTTTAAAGCGATAGTGCACAAAATCTTTGTAGTCACTGACCTTGAGCTTCAGGGTAGGGAGGGCAAAGCAAGGCAGAATAGGGTGAGTAGACACTGGGGTTTGCAGCTCTAGGTAGAGAGCTTAAGGGACAGCAACCAGAGTCCCTGTACTTAGTTTCTCACCCATACAGAAGACACCAACTTTTATGGGTGGAGCACTTCCCTCCATATTGCATCAGACTGGGAAAATGGGATAACCCCACCTTCCAGACTCCCTGGTACTCTGCCCTGTGGAGTTCACACACTGCAGATGAGTCAGCTTCCTTGTCCCTGGGTATAGAGGTCTGGGCAGACTCAGAGAGTGTAAGTGACTGAGTTGTGTGGCTCTAAGATGGGGTCCATATTTTTCTTACACACCAAACTGGCATAGAGCCTTTTTTTTCACAGAGCCAAATCTTGGTCTGTTTGGACCTAATAAACTATTCTGGCCTCACCCTGATGACACCCTGAGATGCTGTCTCACCACAGAGGTCTTTGAACACCCATCTGGTAGCTGGGTGGCTTCAGACCCAGCACTCATAGTGAGTTTGAACCTATGTCAATCTCGTAATACCACACTCTTGCAACTCAAGTGCCACCAGAGGCTCATTCACTCATTAACTCTAAGAGGCAGCCATCAGGTGGAGACTAGTGGAGGTAGATCTTGGGGTACCCTGGGCCTTTTGAAGACCTGACCCCAGGCTTGCTGCTAGTGGAAGTTGGCCGCAGTGCACAGTTTGTGCCTCCTCATGTATACCCAGTTCAATGTTCATTGCAGTGTTATTTATAGTAGTCAAGCTATGGAAGCAAACTTCAATAGACAAGTGGGTGAATAAGCTGTTGTACATACACAAGGTCTGTCCAGTAAGTAACCAGCCCTGTACTATGAAAAATAGAGACATTCAGTGAAGAAGATACAAGATATAAGAAACATTGTACAAAGGACAATGATGCCTCAGTCACCTTCAAAGTAGGCACCGTGGGACCTCAAACAGCTCTCCCAATCACCATGAGCTGCCTGTCATATTTTCCTGAATCTCACCAACAATCTGAAATCTCTTTTTTTCAAAGGTGATTATGACATGACAGTGTGCATAAATAGCTCTATAGATTCCACCAAAAAACTAGTTGGCTGAATAAATGAATTTGGCAAAACAGCAGGATACAAACTCAATATTCAGAAATTGAAAGCAATTTTGTACACTAACAATGAAATATCAGAAACTGAAATCAGGAAAAAATCCATTTGCTATAGCAACAAGAAAAATAAATGACCTAGGAATAAACCTAACCAAGGATGTAAAAGACCTGTACTCAGAAAACTATACAACACTAAAGAAAGAAATTAAGGAAGACATAAACAAATGGAATAGGTACCATGCTCATGGATTGGAAGAATTAACATCATCAAAATGTCTATTCTACCCAAAGCAATTTATAAATTCAATGCAATCTGTATCAAAATACCAATGGAATATTCCACAGATATAGAACCAACATTTCAAAAATTTATATGGAACCATAAATGACCCCAAATAGCCACAGGAATTTTGAGAAAGAAGAACAAAGTAGGAGGGATCACAATATCTATTACCAAACTGTATTATAAGGCCACTGTAATCAAAAGAATATGGTACTGGCATAAGAACACATAGATCAATGGAACAATATAGAGAGCTCAGAAATAAACCCATGCCTCTATAGTCAATTAATATATGACAAAGAGGGCAATGCATAAAATGGAGTAACAATAGCCTCTTCAGTGAATGGTGTTGGGAGATCTGGACAGCTACATGCAAAAAAAAAAATGAAATTTGACCACCAACTTATGCCATACACAAAAATAAACTCAAATTGGTAATAAACTTAAATATAAATCACAACACCATAAAAGTCCCAGAGGAGAACATAGGCAGGAAAATCTCAGATATTTCAAGCAGCAATATTTTCACTGATACATCCCTTAGAGCAAGGGACATAAAGGAAAGAATGAACAAGTGGGATCTCATCAAAATAAAAAGCTTCTGCATGGCTAAAGAAAACATCAGCAAAATTAAAAGAAAACCAACTATATGGAAAATATATTTGCCAATGACACATCAGATAAGGGTTCGATCTCCAAAATATATAAAGAAATCACACCACTCCACTCCAGCAAAACAAATAATTTAATTAAAAAATGGGCAAAGGACCTGAACAGACACTTCTTTAAGGAGAACATACAGAGGGCCCAGAGATATATGTAGGATGCTCAGCACCACCAGAGAGATGCAAATTAAATAAAACCACAATGAAATACCACTTCACACCAGTCAGATGGCCATCAAAACAAAGCAATAAACAAGTGTTGGAGAGGTTGTGGAGGAAAGGCAACCCTAATACACTGTTGGTGGGAATGAAGACTGGTGTAGACACTGTGGAAAACAGTATGGAATTTCCTCAAAAAGCTACAAATGGAACTGCCTTTTGATTCAGCATTTCCGCTGCTAGGATTGTATCTTAAGGATACTGAATCACCAGTTCAAAAGTACCTATGACCCCAATGTTCATAGCAGCACAATGTACAATAGCCAAGTGCTGGAAGCAACCTAAGTGCCCATCAGTAAATGAATGGATCAAAAATATATGGTACATTTACACAATGGAATACTACACTGCAGAAAGAAAGAAGGAACTCCTACCCTTTGCAACAGCATGGATGAAACTGGAGAGCATTATGCTAAGTGAAATAAGCCAGGCAGTGAAAAATAAGTACCATATGATCTCACCTGTAAGTGGAATCTAATCAATAAAACAAACAAGCAAACAGGATATAACCAAGACATGGAAATAAAGAATAAACTGATAGTAATCAGAGAGGAGGAGGGAGGGTATATGGGTCAAAGAAGGGAAAGGGTCATCAAAGAACATGTATAAAGGACCCATGGACAAATCCAAAAGGGGGTAGAATTGAGTGTGAGAGATGGGGGTGGATTGCACAGGGCAGAGTGTTGGGGGGAAAATGGAGAAAACTACTTGAACAACAATAAAACAAGACAGAAAAATAAAGCTGATTTTAGTTTTGGGAAAAGCAAGAAGTTTTAGGGCATCAAACCTGAGCTGTAGGGGGCTGAGTCACTTGGGTAATTGGATGTTTCATCAAAAAACTCTGCATGAGACCTTATGCATGAGCAGGTACATTTTCATGATGAAGCTGCCAATCACCAGTTGCCCATAGCTGTGCCCTTCTGAATCATCCAGATAGATTCCACAGAAGAATGTTCAAGCATAACACAAAATTTGATGCAGATTCATTGCTCTACTCGCTCAGTCATTTTGAATGTGATGGCCACAGAGTACACATGCTCACTCAATGGCATCTATCGCCCCCACTGACTAGTACAGTCAAGTTGTCATTGCTCACCCATGTGCATTCCAGTCCACTTTCCTTGGCTACCAGATTACATTGATGTCTCACAAACCATTTGCATTATATTAACAATGGTTGGACCTTTTCCAGCCCGGCCTCGTACACAATGGAATATTACTTAGCCACTACAAAAAATGGGATCCTACCATTTGCAACATCATGGATGGACCTAGAGGGTATTATCTTAAATGAAATAAGTCAGTCAGAGAAAGAAAAAACATATGATTTCTCTTACACATTGAATAAGCAATAGAACAAACAAAACAGAAATAGATTCATATACAGAGAATAAACTGATGGTTGCTAGAAAGCAGGGTTGTTGAGAGCCTAGATGAAAAATGGTAAGGGATTGAGAAATACAGATTGGAAGTTACAAAACAATCACTGGGATATGAAGTACAGCATAGAAAATATAGTCAATAACATTGTAATACCGATGTATGATACACTTTGGATACTAAAAATATCAGATGTAACACTTGCTAAAATGAATGATTGGCTAACCACTATGCTGTACATCTGAAACTAATACAAAATAATATTGTCATTTAAATTTTAAAAAAATATGAAAGAATTTTTAAAAGAACAGCATTTAAATTATTAAAATAAAGTGCTTTAATCACCATTTTATTTAATTTTTCCTTTTTTTAAAATTAACATTCAAATACAGTTGCCTCCATTTTCCTACCACCACTTCCCCCCCACCTCCCCCTACCCCACCTCCCACCTTCAATTTTATCCCCCTTTGGCTTTGTTCATTGGTTCTTTATACATGTTCATGGACAACCCTTTCCCTTCTTTCCCCCATTATTTCCCTACACCCTCCCCTCTGGTTACTGTCAGTTTGTTCTTAATTACAATGTCTCTGGATATATTTTGTTTGCTTGTTTGTTTTGTTAATTAGGTTCCACTTATAAGTGAGATCATATGGTATTTGTCTTTCACTGCCTGGCTTGCTTCATGTAGCATAATGATCTCCAGTTCCATCCATGCTGTCACAGTGTAGGAACTCCTTTTTTCTTTCTGCTGTGTAGTGTTCCATTGTGTAAATATACCAGAGTTTTTTGATCCACTCATTCACTGGAAGTATCAAATAATCACCACTTTAAACACCATTTATAGACAAACAATGATGGCAGTTATAAAAAGTATTGTTGATTATTAAAACACATTTCTCAAGCCTCTCTGGAAAGCAAAGCTTCATTCAATTCATTTTCCTGTTGGAAAGAAGCACCCAGTATTGTCTTCTGAGGATCCATAGTCCATGTTCATCATCCAATTGCACCAGCCTTCTCTCCAGTTAATATGAATTACTTGCTTATTATCACTATAAAGCTTTGGGATTCTTGAAAGAACATAAATGGTATAAATTGTAGGACCAACAAAGTGATGGGTCATGCACTTGAACCTGAAATACAGCAAAGCCCATTCTCATAAGCTGTTAATGCAGGTAAGATGTGCAAAGTGTTAAAGGTGTAAGCTCGTGAACACCTACCCTGAAAAATTCAAGTGCCACCATTAGACTGTCTCTACACAGTAGAAGAAGCAACTACAAAACAGACAGTACCAGGCACTGACACTAAAGTATACTGGCTTTGTTTTATAAGATCTATACTCAAGGCTTCTGTTTGGAAAAAAAAATAGTAGACCTCTGCATTTTTCCAGGGACACTGTTCAAATATCTCATAGATCATATTTTTCTGAATTTATGTAATTTTTCATTGGTTCCTTTCTCTGAAACAGCTTCTGTGAATTATCTATTCTCCATGCCACTCTATCATTCAACTGAATTTGTTGAAATATCCTGTGTTCTCTCCCCACTTTTTATTTTGATATACAAGCAAAATAGTCAAATATGTGTTTTGTCTTTTTAGCTTGTTTCAATATTTCACTGATTTCAACTTCATCTCCCCTATCTCATAAATCTTAGGAAATGATTCTCTTTATATTCAGCATTTCCAAAGTCTGTAAGATCAACATTTTTTACCAAGTCTATTAACCATTCTAATTGCCTTTGGGAAATGTGGCTTAGAACTGAAATGAAGCCATTAGCTACAGGATGGTCTTGAACAAAGTTGCTTTCTATTGAGGTGGTCTTCTATGCTAACTTACCATGGCATATATATAAAGGTGTGGAAATACTGGAAATCCATGTGGTACAATTAGTGAGATTCATCCATTAGCTATTCCTGAGCTAGAACCACTATCCATTTCTGTTTCCTATTGCAGTACAAAGAAAGGTCAGAGAAGTTCAGTGACTTACTAATATTGTCAGAGCCAGAGGTCAAATCAGCATCCTTTTTATTCCTTTTTTCCTATATGATCCTAATTTTATTCTGTACAGAATTGTGGTAATAGGATTCACATATGTAGTTTTTTGTTTTGTGTGTTTTTTTTCACTTGAGATTTAATTTATATATCATGATATTCAAAGTTTTAAAATGTACAATTTATGGGGTTTTAGCAGATTCACGAAGTTTTTCAACCATCACTGCTATCTAATTTCAGACTATTTTCATCATTTCCCCCAAGGAAATCTTATACCTATTAGCAGCAATTCCCCATTCATGTCTCTCCCAGTTCCTGGGAACTACTAATCTACTTTCTGTCTTCATGGATCTTCCTATTCTGAATATTTCATATAAATAGAATCATATAATATATGGACATTTGGGATCTGGTTTCTCTTACTTATCATGTTTTAAACATTAATCTATATTGTAGAAAATTTCAACTGTACTTGAACAATCATTAAAATAAAATTGGAATAAATAAATAAATAAATAAATGAAAATTTCAGTACTTATTCCATTTTATTTCCCCAAGAGTATTCCAGTGTCTGGAGGTACCACAGTTTGCTCATCCATTTATTAGTTGATGGTTTGGAAGGTTCCTCTTTTTGCATGTATATGTGTGTTATTATGAATAATGCTGCTAGTAACATTCCTGTACATATTTTTGTATGAACTTTTGTTGTCTATTCCCTTACATATGTACCTAGAGGGGGAATTTCTGGGGCAATGTTTACATTTTTTGAGAAAGTGTCAAACTTTTTTAAAGTGGATATTTCATTTTACATTCTCATCAGTAAAGTATGAGGATTTTGATGTGCCCATGTCCTCACCAGTTGTTGTCAGCCTTTTTTGATAATAGACATTCTATTGTGAACACATGAAATGGTATGTTATGGTGGTTTTGATTTGCATTTCCCCAATGACTACTAATATTAAACATCTTTTTATGTATTTGCTACCCATGTGTATATCTTCTTTGGTGCAGTATTCATTCAAATATCTTGCCCATTTTTAAATTGACTTTTTTTTCTTTTTATTATGCAGTTGTAGGAATGTTTTGTATATTTTGAATATAATTTTCTTAGATATATGATTTGCAAATGTTCTAGTTTTTAATTTTTAATAGTATCTTTTAAGAACAAAAGTTCTTTTTTATTTTGATGGAGTCTAATTTATCTTTCTTTTTTTTTTCTTTTGTGTCTTGTGCTTTGGGAGTTAAATCTAAGTAATCATTGTCTAATCCAAGGCCATGATGAATTATGGCCATAGTTTTTTCTAAGTGTTTTGTAGTTTTAGCTCTTACATTTAGTCTTGGATCTATTTTGAATTAATTTTTGTACATGGTGTAAAGTAGGGGTTCAACTTTCTTGTTTTGTTTGTGGATACCCAGTTGTTCCAACACCATTTTTGATGGGTGCTTGTCTTTAACCCACCTCCAGCCCCACTATTGTCTGAACAATCTGGGTATGACTGTCATTATATTGTCATTTAATTTATTTTTAAATTAAAATTATTAGGTAGCATATTTGGAATTCTAATTAGTAACATATTTGTACATCTAGAAAAATAAAAACTCAACCTACTCAAAGACAACAATAAAAAGAAAATTTTCTTCTAGCTCTTTTCTTTGCATTCAATATAGCTAAGATGTCTGTCCATTACATTTTATATCTCGAATATTTTATTTTATCACATTCATTTTTTAAATTGTTATTCAAGCACAGTTTTCTCCACTTTCCCCCCACCATCCTCCCCTGCCCTACCCATCCCTACTTTCCACCCTCAATCCTACCCACCTTTGGCTTTATCCAAGGGTCTTTTATACTTGTTCCTTGACAACCCTTCTTCTTCTTTGCCTCATTATCCCCCTCCTCCATCTCCTCTGGTTACTGTCATTCTTATATAAATTTGTCAGTTTTAATGACTGGAAAATATTCCACCTGGTGGAATTGCTTCTGCTTATGTATGTAACAAATACTACTACCAGAGTGTTTTACCTTAGCAAAAGTGGGATTCTGCCACCAGCTATTCTTATGTTCATATTCTAGCTCATCTGCAATCTGCAGCTGTGAAACTGGTTATATACTCAACCTGTGATTCCTGGTTTTCTCAGCTATAGATATAAAAATGTGAAAAACTCAGGAATCCTCTACAAAGGGTTGTGGTGAACATTCAACAAGCACTTCAAAAAGCCCATGGGATAATGCCAGACATATAAAGTCTCACTAAATGCTTACTCATATTATAGAATTTTAGGATATTCCAATGTTTGCACATAGATAATGCTATAATAAGTGCATTAATCAATTATTTCCTTAGTAATAGAATTTCAGTGAGAAATCATATATATATATATATTTAGGTACACTTTACTAATTGCAAAAAACCTATTTAAAAATTCTCTAATATTTACCGTCCTGAAAATATATATATATATATTTTACTTTTTATTACAGAAAACTGAAATTATACACTGTGGTAGGGAGAAGAGTTTTAGAACCCCATGTACCCATTATTTAGCTTGAAGTTATCAACTCATGACTATTTTTATTTAATCTGTATGCTCACATCCATTTCTCTTATTATTTTGAAGTTAATTCCAGATATATCACTTTATCTACAAATATTGCAATATTCATTGGTAAATGACAAAGACTCATAAAAGTGTGTATCAGTGGGGTCATTATCATAAGAAAAATTCAACAATAAATGTTAATATTATGCCAATTGTTTTATTTCTTATTAGTTTGTTGTTTTATTTCTAGTTAGTTGGTTGTGTTTAATTAAAATCTAACTGATTTTTAGGTAACCACTGGCCTGCTCATTACCTAGGATTGGTATTCAATGATTTTTCTAATTCTAAATTTAACTCTATGACTGTTATTAAAACTAGCTTATTGTTTATTGACTTCCTACTATGTGCCACAATTTTACATAATTGCTTTCAATCCTACCCATCACAATACTGAATTCATCCCTATTTATACTTGAATAACCTGATGTTAAGTAACATCCAGTGGGAAGTGGAGAATGGCACAATCAGATTTCAATTTCCAAGTCTGTCAGACTACAGGGCTGGTTCAGACACACACCCCTGTAGCACCACCCTACTTTCTAGCTACTTCTCTTCCCACATGTTAAGGCTTAACCAATGTTGAGCTTTTCATTCAGATCTTCTCAGGCTACTCTGGCCCATGATGACATCCAATTCTGGGAATTATTTTCTGTCACTCATGCATCATATACTAGGCTGCCTTCCATCGGTGTTACTTTTTTTAAAATGTGTACCCTGTCTTTTCAGAATGTAATCATCACAGTTCTTTCACTAGGTAAGTGCTTAAGAGATGTGTTAATAATGGTATTGTGGTCCTAGAGTACCATGATGGTCATTGATCAACACCTTAAAAAGTTAAGATTTTTCTTCTATTTATCCCAATAGTTTTTGGATGTTCAGAAAAATCAATCAGAGAGCTTAAATGTGATCGGAGAGCTTAAACTCTTAGATTAAAAAATATAAGAAACTGAGAGACCAAGAGAATCCAGGTGTTTTGCTGAATTCCCTTATTGGGATTGGCAATACCTAAATGATAAAAATATTAGGAATAGAGGAGGTGGGAGGAGAGAAATTTGGTGGAAATTTCTAGTTAAAAAAACTTTTCATTTTAATTTCCCATCTTAAGTATAAAGAAACGTGTACTATACATGTCCATATTTAATGTGCTACATAGTAGAATGATCTGAATTATATTTGAACACATGTACAAACATCAAATAAAAAAACATTTTTCTATCAACTAGCCAATAGTAAGTCAAAATGCAGGTGAAATGTCCCCAGGGAAGTCAGTTTACTCAAGGAAAGTGTTCAAATCAAGATGATAATTAATCTGTATCCTCACTGTCACAAATCTTTGTTGTGTTTCTTTGTAATCAGGAGTACTGATGTAACCTGCATGATAAATGAGAAGCCTTTCTCTGAACCTTTAGTAAAAATAAACTGGTATTTCCAATCTGTTAACAATATACATAAATATGCAATTTTAATTTTTTGACATGTTTACAGGCTGTTACAGAGTTTTCACAAAAGTAGAAACATTGCAATAAAATTAGAAAGTAAGTCAGGTTTGATTATGATTTAGGAGACATCAATTCAGTAACAGAATTTCATGGAGAACTAGGAATTTTCCACATATCAGTTGGAAAAGGAAATTAATGATGCCAATATCAGTTCACGTTTATTGTGCTATTTTTATGACAGAGGTTTGCTGCCAGAACTAAGCTATGTTGTTCTAAGAAGGAACCTTTACTGTTTAGAGACAGCATTAATTAAAAGAAGAAAATATTTTAGCATTTAGATGGAAGTATATTCAATAAATAGATTTTTTACATGAAGAAAATAGAAAGGGGTTCTGTTTAAATTATCTTCTAATGTAGGAATCTATGAGTTCAAACTGAGTAAGTAACTCTCTTAAGTGCTTTACACACATTATCTTATTTATGCACACAGCAATACTGTTGAAGTCAGTTTTATGCTTCTCATTTGCCAGATGAGAAAATGGTCTCCACAGGGTTCCCCTACTTGCTTGGAACTACACAGCTAGTATGAAATCAAGTGAAACTTCAGCTCCAGTGCTAAAGTCAAATCCCATACTAGTTCCACTAAACTAATAGTGGATGTGAGGACATTATGCAGGAGGGGTCTGGGGTGGCATGTTCCTGCTAATTGAATGTCACCAGTGTCTGGATGCCTCCTTTCCTCATGGTGGTGCCAGAACTCTATGCAATGTGTTGTGATATGAGAATGGTTTTTCATATGAGGCCTATTTGTCCAAAACTTCTCTCTTTTGGGAGACTGGACACAAATTCCTAGACATCTAAAAAGTTGAGTCTGGGAGTAGGAAATCTATGTCTTTCTTACTGTTTCCATGCATCTCCTCTCTTCTATTTCCATAGATCCTCACCCTTCACCCAACACCACAGAGCATTGCTTCTGCCTCCCAGTGTCCCACTCTCAGTAATTTAGGACCCACTTCAAATCCTTCAAATACACAAGAAAAACACAAACCAGAACTGAGAGCATGCCAGTTTTGAAAGTAAAATGGCCCCAGTGCAATTTCTCTATACTATGTTGCTGGCAGGAATATTTTATCTTTGCTTCTTAAAAAATTAGCCTGACACAGGGCAGTTATTCTACAAATATATATTAAACTGGGCATACATTTCACAATGCAAATCCTAGCTTTCTCTTTTAGCTATGCAATCTTTTTCAAAGTTCTTAACCTCTGGAAGCCTCATGTTTCTTATTTGTATGTGAGAATAATGACTTCTGCCACTTGTGGCAGAATTATTGTGGAAAGCATACCATATAATTAATATAGTAGAACATCGCATAGCAACAATAACCAAGCTATTACTATATCTAGAGTAGTCAACTAAATACTTAAATATGTGTTTTCTCCTCTTATATTTTGCAGAGATTTCTGCTCTTTTTGAGGTTGGCACTTCAGTTACTTACATGTTTCAAGAACCCTATCCAGTGACAAAGAATCTAAGCCGGTCATCCTCAGCCATTTATGCAGAGTCAGCTCCATCTAAGGAAAACATTGCACTTAGCTTTATGACAGCCCAGACACCCAGCCTGTTGCTCTATATCAATTCTTCCTCTCAGGACTCCCTGACTGTGCTGCTCTGCAAGAATGGTGAGTACTGATGGCTTGAAGACTGATGGAGTGTTTTGTTGGGCTAGAGGGAAAGTGCATGCCCTCCAGAACTCTGCATAATTTCAACCTAAATTTGGTCCCACCTGAACAGCCTATTTCCAGACCTCCAGGCAAATCCTTAATTAAAGTTACTTTTATGAGTTGCAATTGGCATCCAGTCCAGTGTCAGTTCATTGCTGAAGTCTCAGATGCATTGACTTTAATTTGCCTTGAGTGTGCAGCAGTGATACTCTATTATTTATTCTGTGCTGGAATCCATTAAGTGTAAAATAGATGATCATGTGCATATCTGAAATATGGAAGGACACTGTCATATATATGCTGTCATCTTTACTGCAGTCTCCTTTACTGAGGTCTATTAAAGCACCTAGTATAAATGTGGGGTGTATTAATAGAAGTTGATTGCCTAGATCTTGGAGAGAAGTAATATATGTAAGTCATAACCTTGTAGGATATGGATCTGTGTTCTGAGAATCACATTTTGAAAAGCATGTGAACAAAATGGCCCTGACCAGTATGCCTCAGTTGTTTGGGTGTAGTACTGCAAAGTGAAAGGTCACCAGTTCAATTCTAGGTCTGGGCACATGCTTAGGTTGGAGGTTTGCTCTCCAATTGGGGCATGTACAACAGGCAACCAATCAATGTGTTTCTCTCACACATCAATGTTTCTCTATTTCTCTCTTACTCCCTCCCTTACCCTCTCTCTAAAATAAACAATTAAAATTATTTTTAAAGAATATGAAAAAATGAAATGTGTGAAGATTAGAGCTATAAAAGAGTTAAAACTACTTTATTCAAGGAATGGTGAAGGACACCAGTTTTAATAGCTATTAGGAAAAGTTAGGTTTTCCTCTCTCATGACTTAACTCTACACTGCCATAATGGAGACTGTTGATATTGTCATGACCTAGAAAACTATACGATCAAAATCCTAGGGGAAGAAACAATGATCAGGATAGGCAATGAGGGCAAAGATATAAATGTCCTTGCAGTCTGGTCTCAAACAACACTATCTTGTGAACAAGAATATGTCTTTTCTCTTGTTGCAGTTTGCTGAATAGTGAGATGAACCTGGCCTTTACAACCATCCAACACAGGGATGGATTGTGGTAGGGCACTGAAGATATGCAGTATGCACTGTGCCCTCTCCAGACCTTAGATAGAGACTCTAGCTATTTAACTGGCTCTACTTTTTCTTGTGTTTTTTTTTTCACTTCTTCATTTTATCTTGCTTTAACTATTTATAGCTTGGAAATAAGAAATAATATATGGGCCTAAAACAAGGACCAAACCTAACAAGCCTCTGAGTTGAATCAGGCCTGAAGTACAATAATAATAACAATGTCCAAGAAGTAACAGGATTTACTCATTCTTAGAACAATATTATAGAAGGAAAAGAGAGAGAGGGAGGAATAGAATAGAATGATAATGGGTAATCCCAGGAATATTTATTCTGTAAGAGAGAAAGAAAACAGTATGGGTTCTAGACCTCTTACTTAAGAGCATAATTTTATATGATTTAGAGCCATTTTATTTTTGGCTTCTTTTATTTATTTCATTTCATTTCAACATCTCATTTCATTTCATTTCATTTTCTATCACCTTTAATCCCCACTATACCCTCTTCCACCTCTACCCATCACCTTTTCACTCCTCAATTACCACAATGTTGTCTGTGTCTGTGAGTTTCTTCTCTTTCTTTTTTTTACCTTTTTATTACTCCATTCTACAACCCTCCCCACAGCTCACAGTCTGCTCTCAATGTGTAAATCTGTCTCTGTTTTGCTTGTTAGTTTAGTTGAATCATTAGATTCCACATAAAAGTGAAATCATATGGCACTTGTATTTTCTGGCTAGTTTATTTCACTTACATAATGTCCTCCAGGTTCATACATGCTGTTGCAATTGACAAAAATTTTCTTCTTTTTACAGCCGAGTTGTATTTTATAGTGTAAATGTCTCATCATTGTTTTATCCATTCATCTAGTGATGGACAAATGGGCTGCTTCCAAATCTTGGCCATTGTAAATAATGCTTAAATGAAAATAGAGGTGCTTATGTTTTTTCTAATTAGTGTTTTGGGTCCCTTCAGATATATTCCCAGAAGTGGGATTGCCAGGCCAAAAGGCAGAACCATTTACCATTTTTAACTTTTTGAGGTATCTCCATACTGTTTTCTACAGTGGCTGCACCAATCTGCATTCCTACCAACAGTGCAAAAGGGTTCTCCTTTCTCCACATTCTCTCCAGCATGTATTGTTTGTTGATCTATTGATGAAAGCCATTCTGATATGTGTGAAGTGATATCTCATTGTGGTTTTAATTTGATTTTCTCTGATAATTAGTGACATTAAGCATCTTTTCATATGTCTATGGCCATCTGTATGTCCTCTTTGGAGAAGTATCTATTTAGGTCTTTTGCCCATTTTTTTCCATAGAATTGTTTGGTTTTTTTGGTATTGAGTTTATAAGTTTTTTATACATTTTTTATATTAGGCTTTTATCAGATGGTATCCATGAATATGTTCTCCTTTCACTGGGTAGTCTTTTTATTTTGTTGATGGTTTCCTTTTCTGTGCAAAATGTTTTAAGTTTGATGTAGTCCCATTTGTTTATTTTATATGTTTGTTTCCTTTGCCTAAGTAGATATATGAGAAAAAAATTGTTCCAAAAAATGTTGAAGATTTTATTGCTTGTTTTCTTCTAAGATTTTGATTATTAAACTAAATAACATGTTACTATAACATATAATATGTTACTACATTATGTTACTATAACATGTTATTGTGTTATATATTGTGTTATATGTTATTGTGTTAGATAACATATTGTGTTACTATATAACACAATAACATGTTACTATAACATAATAACATATAAACAACTAATAGGTTAACAATGAAATCAAAGAAGAAATCAAAGGGTATCCTTAAATAAATGAAAGTAAGAACACAATAACCCAAAATGTGTGGGAAAGAATAAAAGCAGTTTTAGAGGGAAATTAATATTATTACATTTGTATCTCAGAAAACAAAAAGCTCAAACAAACAACCTAACTTTACACTTAAATGAACTTGAAAATAACAATAAACAAGCCCAAACTGTATAGGAGGAAGGAAATAATAAAGATAAGAGCAGAAAAATGAAATAGAATCTAAAAACCAATAAAACAATCAATGAATCCAAGACCTGGTTCTTTGAAAAGATAAACTAGATCAACAAACCTTTAATCACACTCATCAAATAAAAAGAAAAGAGAGAAAGGACCCCAAAAAATAAGATCATGAATGAAAGAGGAAAATTAACTACTGACACTAAAGAAAAACTAAAGATAGTAAGAAAATATTAGAAACAACTATATGCTGACAGATTGGACAACCTGGATGAAATGGATAAATTCCTAGAAACATATAACCTTCAAAACTAAATCAGGAAGAATCAGAATAGACAGATCACAACTCAGGAAATTAAAGCAGTAATCAAAATACTCTCCCCCCCCCAAAAAAAAAGCCTTGGAATGAGTGGTTTCACAGTTAAATTTTATCAAAAATTCAGGGAAGTTCTAACACCTATCCTTCCCAAACAATTTCAAAATTTCAAAAGGAGGGAAGACTCCCAAGCTCATTCTATGAGGCCAGCATTATCCTACTTCCAAAACCAGATAAAGACATTACAAAGAAAGAAAACTATAAGCCAATATACCTGTTAAACACAATCACTAAAATCATCAATAAAATATTATATTAGAAAACCAAATTCAGCAATACATTAAAAAATTATACACTATGATCAAGTGGGATTTATCTCAGGGACGCAAAGTTGGTACAATATCCACAAATCAAGCTGATACACCATATAAACCAAGTGAAGTATAAAACCACAAGATCATATCATAGACACAGAAAAAGCACTTGTTAAAATCCGTAGCCCATTCATGATAAAAACTCTCAGCCAAGTGGAAATAAAAGGAACATACCTCACTATAATAAAAGGCCATAGATGAGAAACCCACAACCAATATCATACACAACAGGCAAAAATTACAAGTGTTCCCCTTAAGATCAGGAACAAGACAGAGATGTCTGCTTCCATCAGTCTTATTCACCATAGTACTGGAAGTTCTAGCCTGAGCAATCAGACAAGAAGAAGAAATAAAAGACATCCAAATTGGGAAGAAAGAAGTAAAATTGTCATTTATAGAAGATGTGATACTGTATATAAAGAACCCTAAAGATTACACACACACACACACACACACACACACACACACACACACAAGCTACTAGAACTGATAAATGAATTCAGTAAAGTAGCAGGATACAAAATAAATATCCAGAAATTAGTTTCATTTTTATATGCCAATAATGAGCTATCAGAATGAGAAACTAAGAAAACAATCCCATTCATAACTACTTCAAAAAGAATAATATACCTATGAACAAATTTAACCAAGGATGTAAAAGACTTATACTCAGAAAATTATAACTAAAGAAAGAAATTAAAGAATGTACAAGTAAGTGGAATCACACATCATATTCAATGATAGGAAGAATAAACATCATCAAAATGCCCATACTACCCAAAGCAATCAATAGATTCAAAGCAATTCATATCAAAATGTCAATGATATATTTGACAGAACTAGAACAAATATTACAAAAATATATGGGGGGGCATCAAAATGAAATTTATGTATAAAAGTTGTGTATTTATTCTTACATATTTAAGCTTTGCTCATCTTCAAAATACTCTCCATTTGATGCAATACACTTCTTGAGATTTTTTTCCACTGTTCAAAACAGTTTTTCTACCATTTTTTACTTCTCCTCTTCCATGTTAGTGAATGTTTCCTTTTGAGGACTTTTTTATTCATCTGAAAAACAAAAAAATAGTTACTCAGGGTGAGATCAAGTGAATAGGGAGGGTGGAGGATGGGGTGTCATACTATTTTTTGGTAAAAAAAAACAACTGCTGAACATTCAGTGCAGTGTGGGCAGGTGCATTTATAAATCATCCACCATGGAATGGGCAAACACCTTGGAAGAGTTTTTAAAAAATTCCACTGAAGCCAAATGTAGCCTCTCACAACAATGCCAGATGGTATACTGATACAGATGGGTTCCTAGAACACTCATCTAATGGGAGAAGCCTGTATTACAAAGGGTCCATCTACCAGAAGATAATTCTAGGGTGTTTTGGGTCCCCCCTCATATGGAACCACAAAATAACTTGAATAGCCACCACAGTCTTGAGAAAGAAGAAGAAAATTGGAAAAATCACACTACCTAATGTCAAACTACACTACAAGGCCATGGCAATCAAAACAGCATGGTACTGGCATAAAAATAGACATATGGATTAATGGAACAGAACAGAGAGTCCAGAAATAAGCCTATACCTTTATAATCAATATTTGACAAAGGTGGCAAAAACATACAATGGACTAAAGATAGTCTATTCAATAAATGGCATTGGGAAAATTGGACAGAAACATGCAAAAACCAAAACTAGACCACTTTCTTACATTACACACAAGAATAAATTCACAATTTAGTAAAAACTTCAATGTTAGACTCAAGACCATTTATCTGTCTCTCCATAATGTCTCTGTGAGGTTGATAAGGCTAGCTGAAGACAATGAGGCATGGATTAACTGATTAACATAGGCCAACCAGCTAATTCGTGACATAGCTGAGACTGAAAGCCAGATCTGATCAACAGCCCAGCAACTTTTCCTTTAATCTGTATGACCTTGTTATGATGTGGTTGAACTATAAAGTAAGATAGTTTCAGAACACTAAGGTGTAAGATTTTCCCCAAAGCATTTTTTTGGGTATGGTCTCACAGGCACATTTGTAGTTGCTAGTCCTTTCCTAGGGATATAGTTAATGCATATCAGAAATCACCACACCAGACTAAATATATACTACTCTATTAAAATATTACACACACACACACACACACACACACACACACACACTATGCTGGTCACTATTCTAATTAATATATACATTTAATCCTTACAACAACACTTTGAGAGGTGGTATTAATATACCCAATACTGTATAGTTGCAGAAAGTAAGACATATAGATATTTAGTGTCTTGGTTAAAATTCTACAGCAAGTAAATAATTGGGATTTAATCCTCTCTCTCCAGTCTGGGAGCATATTCTGTATTCTTCACACAACTGCTAAACATAACTATTATTTATTTTTGAAACACATTATGTTTTAAATTATTTGAATTTATATAATTAGGAAAGTGTTTTCTTATATCCTAAAGATTCACTTTATTGACAGATGTACTTGACATAATGGACATTTGAATTTTTAGAACCCTGGTTAAATGAAGGAAGCAAGGAAAAACCTGTGCCTTGCTTGCTTGTTTGTTACAAGCTTATATATTAGTGCAAGTGTAAAAGTGCAGGCCTTGCAACTCAGTCTAAGTCATGGGAAATGAGTGTCCGACTCATGGCTAGTAATGGAGTACCCCCCTCTCCTTACTTAATTTCAGATAGAGAAGCATCCCTAAACCCCCCTACCACACTCTCCCACCATTGTTCTAGGGAACTTTTATCAGACTAGACAATGGTGGATGATTTAGTGATTTATGATCCTGGATATTGCCTGCCATCTCTCTTTTCTACAGAGTTACAACTAAGACTATGTGCTCATTCATGTATTCTTTCATTGATTCTCTGAGTACTTACTAGTCTCGCTGCATATCAGGGACTCTGAAGACCAACAAAGATAAGCTGGATAGGGTTCTGCCTAAAAATGATTAAAAAAAAGAGAGAGAGACTCAAAACTGCCTTAATCTTACTGGAAGACAATTTAGGTACTTGAGGAAGTCAGGTTGCTCATATTGCTCAAGAAATCCACCTGGAAGTTAGATTTTGCCTAACTTTAAGGATGAATCTCCTAGGAACTCAGGAATTATAGTAATAGAGTAAAATACATTAAGTGATAGTGGATTCCTTGCACTGGAGGTCATCAAATAAACACCAAATAACAATTTATTGGGAAAAGCATAATAAGCATTCCAGCAGTGAATGACACAGAATAACAACCTCTGAGTATCTCTCCAAGTTTCAGGTTTTGTGATTCTATATTTCTTTCTTGTATAGTCTCACATTTCTATGTCTTTCTGGTGGGTTTCATTTGCAGACTTTGAAATGCTTCAGTGAAAAATTAATAAGGTGGAAAAATTAAGACAACTATTATAGAATAATAATAAAAAGTTTTTTTAAAAAGCACTGGTATCCTTACAGCTTGTTCCCAGTATGTTAAAACTATTAGGCCACTGACATAATTGCCAGTGAATAATATTGGTAACCCTGTATTAAAAAGAGGTAGGATTATTTTTAATGTGACTTCGATATACTTCAGTGAAAAATATACCTGTGATAATACTAATGGAAATTAAGAATATTTACAAATTGAAAGAAAGATTAGGGGAGAAAATATGATAAAGAGTTAACTGGGAAAAATCTCAGGAAGGTTTTATAAAATCAATTTATACCTTTCTGAGATGGCATTAAGAGTATTCTGTTAGTACGGGTGTCTTAACCTTTCTTTTGTTTAGGTATTTTGGGAATCTGATGGAAATTATGATGAGAAGGTAATTCTTAAAAGGAGTTCTTTTTGTTCTCCTCAGGGGGAAGAAAATGCCCGCAGCCATGTCCAACAAAATAGCTACGATTGCACCACTCTGGGTTAAGAAGTCAGGGGTGAACACAGGTGGATGAACTGTGTAAATAGTGAACATAATTCTTGGCTTGCAAGTTCATTTAATAAGGGTGCCCAGGCCAGAGGAAAGAGGAGCAATGTGACTCAAAGTCATGTTTACTTGTCTCTCCCTGGCAAGGATTGGATTTGTCAGGTTTGGAATTCTTCTTTGCCTTTTATCTTTTCTCTTGACATCTCTCCAACTAGATACTTACTTAGGTTAAGCTGCTGCTTATTTTTTCAAATGAAATCAGACTCTTCTTCTTAAATGAAGAATATAATTTTAATTCCCAGTAATAAAGAATAGAGTCACAAGAGGAGGCATTGCTGGGTCAGAGAGACCTCAGGAAAAAGGCAGTTGTTGTTTCATAGCCTGGTGCTTGGAGCCACAGGTGATTTCTCAGAGACCTGGCAACTGGAGGAGAAGGAGCATTTGAAGGAGGCAAAAAGTCTGGAGAAAGAGACGGAAGTGTTCTAAAAATATATATAGTTAACTTTCACAGAATTTTATTGAATGATGGCTCTGCCTTCTCCACAGTAAACCTTTATGTTTAACGAATATTTACAGAGTATCTACTATGTGGCAGGGACTATGTCATGTACCAGAGCCTTTAAGGATCTCTGTTCTGGGAACAGAGACATAGTAAACGCTAAGGGTGATGCTAGGATACAGTCTGTTAGAGGTAGTGTAAAGCGACAAGAAAAGAGTGACCAGTTCTTTCTAAAAAGGAGAGTCAGAAAGCATTGAGATAGTGTCCCTTGTGTTGGGCCATGAAACCTAAGAAAGTATTCTCCAGGCAAACCTTATATTTTTAAAATAAAATAAGATGATTTTTTGTTCTTAATTGTCTCTATTTTATTCTCATTGCATATGAGATACATACATATATATATGTGTGTGTGTATCCCCAATTAATTCCCTGTTCTACTCTTTTCTCATTTGTCCTTCTTGGCTTCTTGATGGTAGAAGTAAAAAATACAGTATAGAACATGGGTTAATTCTGAGGCCATCAATCTATGTTTAGATCATTAGGTTACAATGTTTATACAGGGCTCCTGTTCATTGTCCCCTGCTGGCTGCCCCACCATCCTCCAGCACTGAATTATTCCTATGACTTTGCATCAGCAATTTCTTTTAATTGAACTTTTAAACATGCACATTCATAAGATACACTGGGTTTGTGAGTACACACATGTTGGAAGGAATAATGATAAACCTAGATGTTTGACATTTTCAGCAGACTGAGTCCAGGGAGGCAGGGATAAGGAGGAATCCAGAGAGGGGGCACCTTTATAGCATCAATCTCAATGACTTTCCCCAGGGTTGAGCAGACCATAAGGAAGTCCCCAGATTGCTGCTTTCCAGGGAAGGCCTTCAGAGTTTAATTCTGCCTCCTGCCACCCCATCTCTGACACCAGCATATGGGCATGTGCTAGACTTTCCCAGAGCATCAGGAATTTGGATAAATAGACTGAGTAAAGGATGCCTTAGTAGGCTTGTTTCCTGGGCTTTACTACTCCCTGACCACTTCAGTCTCTGGGCTTGTGTCAAGTAACACTTGGCTACTTTTGAAATTATATTTCCCAAAACTCTTTTGATATCTTTTAGACTCTTTTTAGGTTGGTTCATTTCCTAGATTTCTGGGCTTTCAGATAATCTTTGCTGGGAAATACCAGGTTCTTCTGGCAGGTCCATTGTCCATTTCACAGTAATATGGTTGTGACACTGTAAACTTAAGAGGGTGACCAAGAGTCCTTCCTCCTCACTTTCTCCTAGTGAAAGGACAATGATATAGCCAGGAATAAATGTCATCTCCAGTATCTTATAGTTAAACCCCTGCACCAAGGGGTGGGCCTGAGTAGGAAAATAAAGGTGTGATGAGAAAAACTGCATCTGGGCAATCTTTCTTGCTTCTCTTCATTGTAGTAATTTTTATTTGATTCTATTTATTTATGTATTTATTTTTATATTGTGGTATATTCCAAGGTCCTTGAGGTTTACTTTGGACTGAATGGTGCCCCGTCCTAAAAGTCCTATATTAAAGCCCTGACTCCTATTTCTGTATTTAAATGATCCCTGATCTGATAGGGTCAGGAGACCCTACAAGAAGAGACACCAGACTCTGTCTGTTTCTCTCTCTCTCTCTCTTTCACTCCCGCACCTTTGTCTGTCTGTCTGCCATATGAAGTGACCAAGTGCAAGCCATCCAGAACATCTTCACCAGAGACTGAACTGGGTGGTGCCTTGACACTACTTAGCCTCCAAAACTGAGAAAATTAGTTTCTATTGTTTAGGCCACTCATTCTGCAGTGTGTGTTATCGCAGCTTAATTAGGCTAAGACAAAGATAAAAATGAGACATGAAAAGAGATGAGCTTCATAGACTGTAAAGTACAAAATACATTATATTTTTCTTATTGATAATAATAATAATAATATGTGAGATATCAGGTTCTGCTGGCAGGTACAGTCTCAGATGGACCTTCATTTTAGAAAGAGAAAATGTATGCCTGAGTTATCAGAGCATGAATGTGAAGGCCTGGGTTAAGGATAATTAAGATTAATTTTAATGCAAAGAGGACACAAAAATTGCTCATTGTATAGTGTTGAGGCAGAACATGTACATAATGGGTGGGACATTACCCTAAGGAAGGAAAACTATGAGGCACTGGGAGCACAACCTGTATAGTAGCTGCTGTCACTAGGCATGGGCAGAAGCTTTTGATATGCAAAAGCATGAAAACCAAAAACGCTTATAATAGCTTTCTCAAATACCCTCTGAACCAGACCTTTGGAAAACTTATCTGATGTCTTTAAGAGAGAGAGAGAAAAAAATATATATATATGACACACACACACACACACACACACACGAAGAACAGTGAGTGCAGAGCTAATGTGATCTCTGCTCACTGCAAAGCCAAGCCCAAGAAGATAGAACTGGGGGAACATAGTTAAATACCAGAGAACACATATCTCTATCCAACCACTCCACACTGCAGCTTGCTGGGCACATGTGCAGCATTAAGGAAACCAAATAATGGCCACAGAAGCTGCTGCCTTAGTGCTCTGAAGCCCTGGGTGGAGAGCAGTGATCAAAGACAAGTAAGGCAAAGAAAAACTAGAAAATGCATTTAACTCTACAGACATCTATTTAATACCTACTTTATGCATCTGCTAGGTCTGTCATGCCAAATTACCACAGAATGGATTGATTTTCTTATGGTACTGAGGACTGGAAGTCTGAGATAAGTGTACCAGAAGGTTGGTGTCTGGTGAATGCTCCTCCACTGGGTTGGAGATGGTCCCTTTCTCTCTGTGT